>JAVFBX010179848.1:0-14685 GCA_034783855.1 Mopalia kennerleyi
GTAATATTATTGCTTCCATTGTCGTCCGAGATAACTGTACCGGTACGGAAAGTGTCGAAGGATGTTCCGACATGATTCAAAACATGGAGGTCATCAGTTTACTTTGTATTTAAGTTAAGGCCTAAAAAAAAAATGTTTCGTTTCCTCTAACCCGACCGACCCTACAAAATAGCTCTGAGTCTTAAGTTTTTATTGACCTTTCAAAAAAAATTTGAAAAAAAAAAAAAAATAATTTTTTTTTCTTCAAAAGACCTTTCCAAATTGGCATATTTGGTAGCAAAATCGTTTTTTGTTATGTTTTTCGGCGATGCAAGCATCTGCATGAGTTTTATTCAATATCTACTCTTTTGTACAACATCTACAAAAAAAAAATATAATTGACAAAATAAAAAAAATCCTGCCTGTCTAGCCCAATTTTTTTCAGGCCGTTAGAGGAAGCAAAGGATTTTTGAGGCCTAAGTAACATACCAGTGATACCACATAAAGTTATGGGGAGATCTGGAAATTGTGTTGATTCTTTCAAAACCATTCAAAGTGCGGTCATTTTGTCTGGGTGTTTTTCTACAAGGTTTCCTCTTGATTTTACATCATATTTAACTAAGGAACAATGTGTAATGGAATGGACAAACTGTCATCATATTTAGCAAACCACACCACCTATATATATGTATGGGACAAATGTGAAATACCTAACTGTTTTGCGACGTTAAACACCAATCAAACAAACAAACAAACCTAACTGTTTTGTCTCCTTTTTGATTTTCAGCCAGTGAATTTGCCTTCGGTTCACCGCTTTAAAAAATTTAGGTTGATGTAGTTGGCCAATTCTAGACAAGAATAAATGGGGCAATTGGACTTGTTTAAAATTGTTTTCACAAACTCAGAATGTGTTCTACGACCAGGCGACGTATTATCAGGACATGTGCTGGTTACTGCCAATACAAATATGAGGATGACAGGTAAGTTCACTGAGATTTGTGGGAGCGAATTGGACAATAAAGGTTATGTTTTAGATAGCCTCTTGAAGTTGTGTGCTCTCTGTTTTCTCACGTTGTGTGTTTTGTTTGCATACTGTGTTCTTACATGTAATTGATAAGAAATTATGGTAAATCAATAAGAAATGATGAATTATTATTATATAAATCAATAAGAAATGATGGTTTCATACAATAAATCAATACAAAATGATGGTTGATCGATAAGAAATGATGGTTAATCGAAAAGAAATGATGGTTAATCGATAAGAAATGATGGTTAATCGATAAGAAATGATGGTTAATCGAAAAGAAATGATGGTTAATCGATAAGAAATGATGGTTTATAAGAGAGTGATAAAAACTTATGGCTTGTTGCTAACAAGACAGGAAGGTCAAGTTACAACAAGGTTATAGAAATGACATTCCAGTGAAAATGATGGTCGTTGATAAGAAAAGATGATGAAATAGCAACAAGGTTATAGAAATGACATTCCAGTGAAAATGATGGTCGTTGATAAGAAAAGATGGTGAAATGGCAACAAGGTTATAGAAATGACATTCCAGTGAAAATGATGGTCGTTGATAAGAAAAGATGGTGAAATGGCAACAAAGTTATATAAATTACATTCCAGTGAAAATGATGGTCGTTGATAAGAAAAGATTTATGAAATAGCAACAAGGTTATAGAAATGACATTCCAGTGCTAATGAGTGAAAATGATGGTCATTGATGATTGATAAAAATAGATAGTGAAATAGCAACAAGGTTTAATAGAAATGACATTCCAGTGAAAATGATGGTCGTTGATAAGAAAAGATGGTGAAATGGCAACAAAGTTATAGAAATGACATTCCAGTGCAAATGAAAGAAAATGATGGTCATTGATAAGAAAAGCTGGTGAAATGGCAACATGGTTATAGAAATGACATTCCAGTGCAAATGATGGTCATTGATAAGAAAAGATGGTGAAATGGCAACAAAGTTATAGAAATGACATTCCAGTGCTAATGAGTGAAAATGATGGACATCATTGGTTTTTTAATTGTTTTATGTGTTGGCCACACGGCCGCTGTCCACAGGGGTATTGGTGAATCACAAACTTCCTCTTCATGTAATGGAAAACTAAATTATTGTCATAAACTTTTGCATTGGGAATTTAAAATTTGTTTTTTTAACCAGTATAAAATGTGAGTACCCTATAACTTCTAGCAGCTGGGACAGAGAAATAGGCTTTACCTATTTCAGTGGACTATCCCAAATTTAGAGTGCCCCAACTGCTAGAAGTTATAGGGTTTTTAAAAAAAGATAAAAAAAATTAGGTTCATTTTTAACCCAATGGAATAAGGTGAACTTTATTCTTTTGAATTTGCAGGCATCTTCATCAAATTCAGGGGAAAGGAGTTTGTTGGATTAACTACTAACAGGGTTAAACGGAACCAAACCTACGTATGTGCTCTGGAGTATCATTTTGATGAACAGTGTGCCTTATTCAAACCAGGTAGTTATAGATTACTAAATGTTAATTGATGAACTTTAGAGAAATTAAAAACAAAAATATTTTGTTGATTACAATAAAATTACCAGTAGTCAAATTGTCTGCATGAATTTAAAGTCCTGAAACATTGGCTTTCAAATTATACATTTGTAGATCTAAATTTTTAAAAAGGGCTGATCGTAGATGGTCTTGTGATTTTCAGTGAATGATTGCTTACCTTTTCTAATGTGAAACTGTAGACGGGAAAATCTGTTTCTAGCATAGTGTTAGCCAGAGGGGTGTCTCTGTGTCTTTGAGACACACAAAAAGCCATTTGAGACCTCCAGTTTCAGTTAAACTTAACATGGGAAAGATAGGGGAACAGTAAAATGAGACACCCTGTTTCTTAAAAAATGGTGATTTGAGAACACTGTCTTCTTGATTTTTGTTGACCCTCAAGGTATATGAGTGAGTCACAAGATGTGGCTCCGGCGATCGCGGAGGTGGTTTTTATGAGATTTCCTCTCGGTTTTCTAGCATAATAGGGCAAAGGACAGTGTGAAGTGGACAATCTTTCATCATATAAGTGAAATAACCTTGAGTATGACGTTAAACCCCAATCAAACAAACAAACTCTTCTTGATTTCTGGCTTATACTATGGTTTCTAACCAGTTAGCTGTTGTCCTGTGTTGTCTTAGTTAGTTGCCAATGGTTTTTGAGGGTGGTTTCCATCTCCCATAAGAGTGAATTAAACTAAAGTACGATTTGAAACCCTTATTAAACAAACAGATCCCAGAAGAGGTTCTGTTCTTGGTAGAAATTGTTGAAGCATTTATGAAAATAACTTGTCACCATTGATAACAACTTCATTTTTCATCATTATCTTTGCTCTATAATTTCAGCTGAGGACACTGACTACTTACCTGAGGGCGAACACAGATTCGACTTTCAATACCAGCTTCCAGCGTGTTTGCCCAGCACATTCAAAGGGAAGCATGGATATGTGCGGTATTATGTGAAATGTATAATCGATCAGCCGAACAGATTTGATCGTACAATCAAAGAGATCTTTGAGGTTCTTGGTGTACGGGATCTTAATGATGAGGCAGATGAAGATGTACATGTAGGCTGCTTTTTAATTTAATTTGACTCTTTATTTTTCATTTGTTTAGCAAGGATTAGTCTCCCCTACAGGCCATGAGGGTTTCTCCTCCATTTTTATCGCATTTTACATTTGGACTTTTTTACATTGCACTATTCTTTTCATTTGCTGCACTTACTATTTTAATCTATTGTAATAATGCTTATAAGGATAATGAACTAAAAATAATTTTTTGAGAAAAAGAAACAAAGATCAGCTTTAATACAATGGAGCTACTTTGGCAATTTCAAACAGCAAAGGCATTTAGACCAAGAAATGAAAACCCATAATATTTACTATGGAGACTCAGGGGCCAGCTTAGTGGTAGCGGGTGCGCTTCCTAAACCAGCTCCAATTTACCATTCACTGGCTCGAGTCCGTCTGTCGACCCTCCGGTATATGTGTGAGTCACACTATGGGGCTCCGGCAATCACAGGGGTGGTTTTTACGAGGTTTCCTCTCGGTTTTCCACTGTAATAGGGCAAGGAAGACTATGAAGTGGACAATCTGCCATCATATAAGTGAGATACCCTTGAGTGCGCCATTAAACCCCAATCAAACAAACAATCAAACTATGGAGAATAAAAAGAGGACTTCATCTCGTTTATTTTTCAGAGTTTTGGATGAAGACATTTCTGAGAAATTGCAGATAAAACCTAAGCTTGATTTGATTTTATTCAACAATATAAATTAAATATTATGTTGAAACATAATGTTTAGCCGCAGCATTAAGCAATATGTACAGTGCAGTAATTAATAATACAACAGACTAAAAAAAAACATAATTTTGAAAAAGAGAGAAAAAAAAACCCGATTATTTTTCATAGTACATGTACAAATATGTCCCTATAGGTGGGACTAATTTCACTCCCCAACTCTTAAGGCCCCCCCCCCCCCCCACACACACACACACATACACAAACCCCACAAATAAGCAAAAAAAGGAAAAAAACGTCCCACCCATCAAATAAAAGAATGGCTATAAAGATATTGACGTGAATTAACCTAAGCTAACACTGAAAGAACCAATTGAATACGCTAGACAATCAGAGACAGTCCAAGTCAACTATAAGCACAAGTCAACAACAAATCAGTAGACATAACAAAAGCTGGACTGTGTTTTATTTTACGGATTCCATCAGTCTGACCGGAACCGTACATGTATGTTGGCATGCTGTAACAAGTTAGTTTGCTAAACAGAATTACGGAAAGAAAAATGCAAATCAATTAACATTTCTGGCTATGTTAGTGCCGCATACTTTTGGAGTACGCTTCTGCTGAAGTGAAATACCCATATTGTGCCAGGTGTTAACCCCTCTTGCTCTGTTAATAAAAGTAGCTCTAGCCTCTCACAATCTTGTTGCCATGGTGCTCTCAGTAGTAAGGGGCCCCGTGGGGGAGCGGGTTGGCCAGTCCTGCAGAATACTCCCTCGGTTTCCTCGGCCTATCGTAAGAGGCGAGAAAAGAGGATGTTTTATGTAGCAATATACTCTGTATGACGTCATTAACGCAAAGGGAACTTTTATAGTGTGATGACGTTTGACGTTGCGCAGGGAATATATATATGTAAAATGTCACAAAAATAATCCCCTTGATTCTTGTACTAAAAACATTACATTTTGTCATGTATTACAATTACTGATAATATTTCGATGTGGTTATCCGTTTATATGTTAAATAATAAATCAAAAATGGTTTTAAACGGTTATAAAATGGTTTCGTCAGGATTCTTGACGGTGAGCCTATCGCAGAGGGGTATGCTGACAGGCCGGAAACGAAACGAAACGTACCTCCTGCGCAGGAGATTGTTAACTGGCTGAGCTTTGAACAACCGGAGCTAGGTGAATATATGCACAGGGATCATTTGTCAGAATGTCGTACGTGCTTTATAGTGACGTCGTATTGTAATGACGTAATATTTCGTCAAGTAACGCTGAAGAACAGCGCTATGGCCAAAATAACGTCATTCTGTTCCTTGCGTCTGCCCATCTGTCTTTGACGTTACAGAAATGTAGCCACAGACCAGTGTGTTGTTTTGTGCATAGGCCCTATTTACTTTAAAATACTTTTAAATAAAGTGTTAGTGTGGATTAATGATGCGCATCATTTCATAAGAACCCCAGCCTATGCTGGTTCATATAGCTACGCAATCTCTACCATAGGCTCAATCTCGTGCACAGGAGGTACGTTTCGTTTCGTTTCCGGGCTCGCGGCATAACCCTCTGCGATTTGCTCATCGTCAGAAATCCTGACGAAACCATTTTAAAACCCTTTTAAACCATTTTTTAGTTATTATTTAACGAATAAACGGATAACCACATCTAAATATTATCAGTGATTCTAATTGTAATTAGCACAAGAATCAAGGGGATTATTTTTTAGACATTTTACATAGATATATTCTCCGCGCAACGTCAAACGTCATCACACTCTCAAAGTTCCCTTTGCGTTGATCACGTCATACAGAGTATATCGCAACAGGAAACGTCCAAAACATCCCGTATCTTTGACGTCATTATTTACGTTGTATAATCTAGGTTTCATGTGATACAAAAAGTAGTGCCGAGCCCCACACAGAGGTGAATGCCAAGTGAGCCTATGGTAGAGATTGTCATAGACTCACTTGACATTCATCTCTGTGTGAGGCTCGGCAGTATTATTGTCATATAGAATAAAATCTGTCTAACAGTGAATCAGGACTATCATATAGTTTAAAGTCTGTCTTACAGTAGTTCAGAACAACTGTCATCATATTGATTAAAATATGTCTAACAGTATATCAGGACTACTATCATCATATAGATTGAAGTCTGTCTATCAGTAGATCAGAACAACTATCATAATATAGATTAAAGTCTGACTAATATATTCCAGGGTAAGTAACAGTCGATCGGATTTTATCATATCTGCATACGCAACAAAAACACTATTCCGAGGATCTGGGTTTTTTCCCCAGCCATTGTTAAATCAATATCTGCCTCCTTGGTTTTAATAATATATTTAGTAATAAAGGATTTACATGTGCTCACCGACTTCAGTGTATCAGAATAGTTGGAATATGCCGGAGAGGTTCTTTATCTTAGAGCCACTTGTCAATCTAAATACGTTATCTCTGTTATGCGATCTCAGATGAGAATTTAGCACACATCGCTGCCTAATCTTAACTGATACATCTCTAACTATAACGATAACAGTTACTCATGATTAATGATATTATATCATCTCCTTGTGTGTGGTCAAAGGGCTCATTTCACACTTTTCTTTGCAAATAGTTGAGTTATTCTTCACTACGACTTAGGCTATACACACCTGCTTCAAATGATTGCGTGTGGAGAAGAGAAATAAACCAAACAGACGTGTTCATACGATACCTGACTAATGACTGTGTAATTTTCTCTGATATTCTCACATGTCCACTTTTATTCACTTTTGTCACAATACTCTTTTTTATATCGAGGCTTTTTTAAGACGTTGATGTAGATTTAATTACTTTTTATCTGATACATATATAGAAATTGTTTGACAGCCAACTCAGTGGAGCAAACCACACTGGGTGTCACTGGTAACAAACACACAGACAGTGGACTAAAATTGTTTGATCGTTGGCGTGGTAGCTAACTCGGTTAAGTATATCGCACTTGGTATCACTGGTAACAAACACACACACAGTGGACACAATTTGTTTGCTCGTTGGCGTGATGGCCAACTCAGTTAAGCATATCGCACTTGGTATCACTGGTAACAGACACACAGACAGTGGACAAGCACAGTCAAGAACACACAGAGCAAACTAAAACTCCTAAGGGACTCAACAGTTTTTCAGAGTAGGAATACATACATGTATGTATGTATTTGGAATACATACATGTATGTATGTATGTGGTATTTTCGGCTAAAATACCACAATAATATACTATTGAAATTTCAAGCAGAATCGATTCTTTTTTAGGATGCTTCTTTAAGTTATGAAAATCGAGTCCCTTGATATTGATGTGATTTGTATAAATACAGAACAGTGTCAATGTATATTTAAATGACCTTCTTTACCTTTAAGTCCAACGTGAAGAAAGAATGATGATTCTAAATCAGAATAAACTAGTGAAATGAAATCGGTTCTGTGGTCTGACCACGTCTGAACAAACTTAAAGAACAGGAAAATGTGACAAATGAAAATTAATTTATTGACGTAAATAATAATAAACTGGTTTGTATCAGAAAAAAAACCAATAGTGGTAAAGATTATTACTTATTGCGTCTGCTATACGCTCTCTTACGTTAATTCGCTTCGTTGTTAATTAACAGTTTGACTCGACATAACACGTTCTACATGTAACTGTTGAATATATATCTGTATACTAAAAAATCCCAATGTACTTCAAATAAAAAAACCCAGCTAGTTATAGCCCCACTCCTTCCCTACCTCCAACGTTAACATTTGAAAAACGAAACACTAAAATTGTAAAAGTTTTGTAAAGTGTTAAAGTTGTGTTTGAAAGCCGGCCTCAAAATATAACATGTCGAACCATTCTGCTAGTCAGAAAAGTACCACTGTTTCTTTTTACAATAAATCCAAGAAATTGCCGAATTTTATATTATATTATAAATTGTATATTAGAAATGATATTTAAAATGAATTTATTCTAAATTCGGTCCAATTAACCCATCAATAACACAATGAGCAAGCCCTTGCACGTACCGGAGTGTTTAAATAGCCATCGGCTAACTGACCAGATGTTTTAATTTGAGATCCAACATTCTTCACGGGTGTACACAAAAACACAGATAGTATCGGTTGACTTATTTGATCCGCTATCTGGTCTTGTTTCTTTCTTTTGTACCTCTTTGACATTCAGGTATTTATAAGTATAGTCGCTACCCATTAGGGTAATGCGTACCGTACCCTGAGGGCTCGTTGAAGTCTTGTAGCGGGCACACAAAAATTATATCACTTTTCCGCTAAAAAATATACTTACATCCGTATCAGAGCGCTTGATCTACTAATATCAGTACTTGTATTGTGCTTTTTTATACAGTGAACTATTTTTGTGTGCGTTTCAATAAGATATGACGATACTATTGAGCCACGTTTCTGTACAATTTGTCTGCAACAAATTGAGGAGAAAAGTGACTTTCTGTTGATTGCTCGCTACCACTGTAACATATAATGTCAAATTGCTTCCGTTATAATCCAACTTATAATTAATTGATGTCTAAACACTTAAGACAGGATGTTACTAAGAATTTCTGTATTATGTGAGTACTTGTATTATACAAACATTAAGATACAATCAACATATAATGACACCATTGACACACCATTCGTATACCCGCTCAGGTAAGGCCAATTCACACCGGACGCGACGCGACTGTCGCGCTGCACGAAAATAATGTTTGTATGTAATAAAGTTCATACTGTCTCAGCGTTAAAACTTTATATAAATAGCTTAAAATTTGATAAACTGTTTCCCTGGAAAAATACTTTTTTAAACCAGTTTTTTCGTTCTCTTTGATTAACACTCAGAAAATGGACGAAAAGTTAGATGATAATTATTGGTTACTTGTCTGGACTTTATTGTTGCAAAATAAAACACTATAAACAACAACAACAACAAATTAACCGCAAAGCCCGAAAATATTGCACGGATTTTATTTATTAAAAATCGCTTCAAGATTTTAAAGCACAGAAACACAAAAATCCGTATTCCATTAAAAAAATAAAATAATTTACTCCTTCTACATAGTTTCTATACTTTTTTGTTGAATTTACTACTTTATAGCATATGTGCCTTTTCTTTTGTTGTTGTTGTTCTTTTTTACATCCGTGATTGCAAATTACTACCACTAACAATTCTTTTTATGTAAATCTTTACCTAAAAGACTGTAATATGACCCTGGGCTCTGACGCTCTATTAGTTTGGTTATTATGGTTTTACTACATCTAATTCACCAAAATAAATTCACCTGTCAAGGAGAGAAAACAATACAGAAGTAAGACAATGTTTTCAGACAAGGCGTCTAGTATACGAGATCAACTGTATTTGTCTATGTGAACTGTGCCCCTCCTTCTCCTCACCAACCACCCAGCCCCCATCACCATTAATAAGTTTGCTTTTGTCTACCTTCCCTTAATTCCTATTATATATGTTTGTAACCCATACTTAACGGATGTCACTCTTATGACGCTCTAGCGGCCCAGTGGTTGAAGGAAACCACACTCGACGTCACAGAAAAAAACACAAATTCAACAGAGAAGACATCGTAAAAACAGATCGGCTTTCTTCCGCCCGTTTTTTTCAGAGAATAGCAGAACCACAGAAAGCTCCCTCTCACACACCCACCATACATGTATTATATCTTGCTGGTTTGTTTGTTTGATCGGGATTTAATGAGCGGAGTATTTTAGGTTATTTTTTTCACATGACGGCGTGCCTGCCCAATGGGTGAAAACAAACCAACCTCCACGCAACTTGCAACACAAAAAGATAACAACAGGTCAAATACAGGACAATCCCAGGACCAGATACAAATACATCATAAACAAATCGGCTTGGTGTTGCCCATTAGCTCTGATGGCACCAGGGCAACATAAAGTTTTCCCCTCAACCACCATCCTTCCGGTACCATAGAAGTAGTTTGGTAATAGTATGTGAGCTGTTGGTCACAGGCGATGTAGTTTACCCTAATTAAGATGAGTCACGGAACATCTTTATTAAGTTCATGTAAACTAGCGGAATTACAATATATGCATAACTTACCATTTAATTAGTAGATATTGGTCTTTGATAACTGTCCTTTAAACGGTTTTAAAAAAATTGCGTTTCTTTTGCGGAAAGTTATCACGTCTATGGTGATTAATAACCGTGATGCATCTGACAAAAACCCTTCTCTGGATGTGATCGCTAGATCGCTAGACTATGGAATGATTGGCCAGACTGACCACTTACATAAATCATACTTACACTGATTCCTATCTTTAAGCATCCAAAATAAAAACCTCTTTGTTTAGCAAATATTTGGAAAAACTCAGTTACCGTTATTACTTAGATCTTCTCGCAAGAAGCGGCATACGTACATACACTTTAATAGTGGCCTGTTCGTTTAGGTTCAGCTGTGTTCCAGAGATACGTCCGGTGAGTCAAACAAGTCACTCGGGTCAACTGGAATGTAACTATTTAACACACATTGCCTGTGTCACAGAGAGGACATTTAATTTGTTTGTTTGTTTGTTCATTTTCGTTTTGTTTTTTAACTTTCTTGAAAATCTCAAAAAGCTGTCTAAGATATTATTTCAGTATAGCGTAACATATGGATGTAATGGTAATATTGTTGAAACTGACTATTCAGCGTGGAAGTGAATACATGTTTACAATATATAGAGGGAGCAATGTTCATGCTTTCACGATGGAGGAGGGGCCCTTTATATCCTTAAGCTTTTAAATACTTCTAAGTTTGGAAATAGTTGATCATAAAGGGACTTGACCTACCTAGCTTATTCCATGTTTTTTAATTTATTTCCCCAAAGCTCACCTTAAACTAGTGGATGAAACATAAATTGCCACCCGTTACTTGAATGAATTATTTGGTAGGAACAAACATCTTATTTCCAGGTTTTCTTGTGTATACGTAAGCAAATAGTTGATATTTCTTATTGTGTCATCTATATTGAGCGGATCAAAAGGAGTAGCATAAGTACAATTTCTATATTTTCCATGAAAAATAACATACCACAACGTTTCTGTTGTTCTTATTTCAGAGATAGAACCCCTCAAGAACCGCCATGAAAGAATCGATGTTGCTACTCATCATCTTTGGGATGCCACTGGCGTGGGCTCAACTTAAAGATCGTAAGCATCCCAATTCGCTTTTCGCCACACTTAAGGTCTTGCTGGGCACCTTGGCCTCAAAATGCATCAATCTTTTTTTTCACTTAGATAAAAAGTTATGTATTCAAACTATATGTTGGTGAAAAAAATAATTCGAAATTATAATTAAATGCAGTTAAAATGTGAGCCTATAATATAGTTTTCCCTTGATTATACCCAAGTGGCAAAGCTTTAATTTCTTATTTCTGGCACTTCAGTTTCAAGCAGACCCTACATTTTTCATTGCGTATGTCTAGAAAACTATTCTGGTTAGAAACTTCAAATCTGTACCATTGAAAAGAGCCCTGCCCGATCAAGTAAACAGGGCTTCATTTTGTAGAGGTTCGTCGTTGGTTTTTTAAAACTATTTTCTGAAATTTGTATTTGAGATTTTTATGAAATTTTAATCAAAATTAAAAAAAAAACATGAGGCACTCTTTACTGGCTCAAGGACTACTCTGCTAGGTCATCTAATATATTGAGTCCTATCGTTATTGCACTTCGAGAAAAAAAACTCGAAAAATGCAGTATACTTTTTTCTGTTGATATTTACTCATTTTGCCATATATTTTGGAGAAATAATAATCGGATTTTCACCACATTCACAAATATGTAATCTTGAGTATTCAGGCTTTGCAAAAATATATACATATATATGTTTCAGATTAATATTCTTCTGCATAATCTATTAAATACGACAGGTGGTCTGAAAATCGACCCAGGGGCCTAGCAACCAAATAATATTTGGTTTGATGCCCGTTGGTCTACATAGTTTCATACCTTTAACTTATTTTCCCCATAAGGGAAACTATCATGGCCTGGGTGGCATGTTCTGTCAACCCGAATCGATTGAACAACTTAAGGCCAACCAAACAACATCTCGTTTGAATCTCTCTGGTGTTAACACGAATGAGCCCACATGATGTAATCTTCCCAACGTCCAGGCGAATCTTAATCTCTTTAACCCTGCAATGGACCTATGTCTGATTTCCCTGCGTAATGTTCAATTTCTTCACCAGAATGTATTAAATAAGTGCATATGTTTGTGTTGTTTACAGAATGCACATATCCTGCTGACGTTATATTAACTGTAGATACCTCAGACACGAACATTTTTCGAGAGGATATATTGGGAGCCACAAAGAGAGGTTTACAACAGCTTGTCGATATCCACGATATCGGGACACGGCCTGACCAATCAAGAATGGCCCTCTGCATCTATGGGACGACGTACCAACAATTGGTTGCATTAGATGACGATATTAGTCAGGATCCCTTCGTCATCAAGGAAGCGATTGGTGACAGCCTGGATAATGGTTTCCTTCCGATTGGAGGGTTTGCCGCCGTTCACCAAGGCGTTCAATGCGCCCTCAATGCAGCGGAAGGATCAAGACCCGGTCGTACGAAACTACTCGTTCTTTTTGCCGTGGCTAATGATCTTCGAACGGAGAACTTGTCCACGGGAAACATTACCTTAGCTAAGGAATCTCTATACGTATCTGTGGTAACAATTGGTAATGGATTTACTGATAAAACAGTCGTTACAGGTTACGCCAGCAGCCCATTCGCCATCAGTGACCTACGATCATTCACCTTTTTTGAGGAGGACTCAAACAGATTCTTCCCAGAATCCTATAACTCCATGTGCCCTAGTGAGTATTGGCCTTTTTTTTGCCACAACACGATTTTAAGCGTCTTAAGTTATTTCGCCTTTCTGGACTGAGAGCATTTTGAGTATTTTTGAAAAAACATTCTCTTGAATAATCATGGCTTTGTTTTGTTTTGTACTCTTATTTCATATTGGTTGCTTCCAAAGTTAGTCAGTTAAACCCGAGTGGTGACCAGTATACACTTTAATAGGGCTAGTCTAAACCAGTGCAAACTTTAGTCAAGCCTCGGGGTTTTATGAAACGTAGAGCAGAATTAAGCTCAATCTCACATTGAATGAAACCTTTAGTTCAACATCGTTTAAACTTAAAGAAAAATATGGGAATTTTCATAAAATCCCGCGCAATTTCAATAAAACGCAGAGGTTTTCTTTAACAAAAATTATGGTTAATATAAGAGACCAGTTAAGTTTGTTAAATGCATTTAATTCGCTGCATTCAATCTCGGCTCTAACAATATTGCTACCTTAGCTCACGACCACCTTAACAGGCAACATCTGGGTCATTGTTTCAGTTGACCTAACAACAACTACATCTACAACCTCCACCACAACAACCACAACTACCCCCTCCACGACCACAACTACCCCCTCCACGACCACCATACTCCGTGCCACTCGTATCCTTCAGCCTTGTGATAACTGTATCATCGTGCACGGAGTGGGATACGCCCAAGCGGAGGATTGCTTCCATTATTATCAATGTATCCTTCAAGAGGATAACACGTGGAGGGAGTTCCGGCGTCCTGTTGCCGTGGGATCTTACTGGGATCAGAGGCAAATCACTCAAAATGATCCAGCACGTGCTGCCTGCCCGTTTGGTAAGTAAACGTAGAATTCAATGTATAACAGCAACAAAAACATAATGGTAAAACAAAGATTAAATGTTTATTTTTTAAAAGATGCCTACACAGTTGACGTGTGTACCGCTTGTTTGGTGCTAGTTTATATCGTTGAAAAAGTAACGGCAAAGCTTTAAAGTCCACTCGATACAATTGTAGACAACGGGTGGGTCATCTCTTGCAGTCTAAAAGCTAAGTTTTTATAAATGTATAACAGATGGGTATTCGAAATGATAAAATTAGGGGTTGAATTAAAGTCACTACCCAATCCCCACCCTGTACATTTGCTCGAGCATCCACCTAGTCCCCCAACCCTGACCCTGCAGTTAGCACGTCGAACATGAATGGAAACTTTGGCTGTTTTCATGATATAAATCATACGATTAAATAAATTTAGCTTGTAACACTCCCCTGGACTCTCCACCTCCGTGTCTGGTGTTGACGCCGCCATTCTTCTAGATATATACAATTTAGATTTCCTTGTATGTACAGTAGCGGCGCCAGGATCAGAAACCTGAGGTGGGGACAAGTGAGGCGCAAGCCATATTTAAAGGGGTCAAATTATTTTTGAATGGAAGCTTTAGAAATGCCCTTTTTGGGTGTATTTTCTTGTCTGATCGATTATCTGGAAGAGATCCCGTATTGTCTACATTGTGGCAGTATCATAGGTGTGGGAGGACCACCCAATGGGGGGGGGGGGGGGGGGGGTGGGGGGGGGGGGC
>JAVFBX010179859.1:0-14684 GCA_034783855.1 Mopalia kennerleyi
TCCAAGAAAGGGTAACAACAACAACAGGTTGTGGTGTGGCACTCCAAGAAAGGTTAACAGCACCAAGCGGCCGTGTGGTGTGGCACTGCAAGAAAGGGTAACAACAACAACAGGTTGTGGTGTGGCACTCCAAGAAAGGGTAACAACACCAACAGGTTGTGGTGTGGCACTCCTAGAAAGGTTAACAGCATCAAGAGGTCATGTGGTGTGGCACTGCAAGAAAGGGTAACAACAACAACAGGTTGTACAAGAAAGGGTAACAACAACAACAGGTTGTGGTGTGGCACTCCAAAAAAGGGTAACAACAACAACGGGATGTGGTGTGGCACTCCAAGAAAGGGTAACAGCAACAACAGGTTGTGGTGTGGCACTGCAAGAAAGGGTTACAGCAATAACAGGTTGTTGTGTGGCACTCCAAGAAAGGGTTACAGCAACACCAGACTGTGGTGTGGCACTCCAAGAAAGGGTTACAGCAACAACTGGTTGTTGTGTGGCACTCCAAGAAAGGGCTACATCAATACCAGGTTGTGGTGTGGCACTCCCAGAAAGGGTTACAGCAACACCAGGTTGTGGTGTGGCACTCCCAGAAAAGGTTACAGCAACACCAGACTGTGGTGTGGCACTCCAATGAAGGGTTACAGCAACAACAGGTTGTTGTGTGGCACTCCAAGAAAGGGTTACAGCAACACCAGGTTGTTGTGTGGCACTCCCAGAAAAGGTTCCAGCAACACCAGACTGTGGTGTGGCACCCCATGAAAGGGTTACAGCATCAACAGGTTGTGGTGTGGCACTCCAAGAAAGGGTTACAGCAACACCAGGTTGTGGTGTGGCATTCCAAGAAAGGGTTACAGCAACACCAGGTTGTGATGTGGCACTCCCAGAAAAGGTTACAGCAACACCAGACTGTGGTGTGGCACTCCAAGAAAGGGTTACAGCAACACCAGACTGTGGTGTGGCACTCCCAAGAAAGGGTTATAGCAACACCAGGTTTTGGTGTGGCACTGCAAGAAAGGCTACATCAACAACACATTGTGGGTTTTAGCATTCAGAAAAAGGGACACAGTGTCAGTTGGTATTTTTTTGCATTTACAAATAAGGACTATAACAACAGAAGCTCTTGGAGTTTGGCATTTACAAATAAGGACTATACCAACAGAAGCTCTTGGAGTTTGGCATTTACGAATAAGAACTATTGCAAAAGAAGCTTTTGGAGTTTGGCGTTTACAAATAAGGACTATAGCAACAGAAGCTATTGGAGTTTGGCATTTACAAATAAGGAATATAGCAACAGAAGCTCTTGGAGTTTGGCATTTACAAATAAGGAATATATCAACAGAAGCTCTTGGAGTTTGGCATTTACAAATAAGGACTATAGCAACAGAAGCTCTTGGAGTTTGGCATTTACAAAAAGGACTATATCAACAGAAGCTCTTGGAGTTTGGCATTTATAAATAAGGACTATAGCTACAGAAGCTCTTGGAATTTGGCACTTACAAATAAGGACTATAGCAACAGAAGCTCTTAGAGTTTGGCATTTACAAATAAGGACTATAGCAACAGAAGCTCTTGGAGTTTGGCATTTACAAATAAGGACTATAGCAACAGTCAAAAGTCAGGTTTCTACTCATTAAATGAGCTAAAGCAGCAAAACTTTTCGGGATTTCTGCTATGAGAAAGAGTCAAAGAATGAAATAAAGCAATGCCATGTTGTTTGGTAGAAGGACACTCAGGAAAAGAGATTCTTTGTTGGCATTCTTAAAGAGGGTTAAAAGTAAATTCTCTTAAACGTGTATTAACCCTCTGAATGATTCCAGTGTGACAGCATATACCTGAGAACAGGTAACATGACTTTGACAGGGTTCTCTATGATCCATGGAATTGTTTGTAAAAATAGTGACAAATTATGATAAAATGAATGATTTAGAGTGTTGATAATAACTTCCCGATGTTTTATCTTCTAGATTGTTTATGTCCACTGACCAGATAGATTTGTTCATCGTCCACATTGGAGGGCTTTTCCTTGATCTTACAATTGGCTTCCTGCTCTTCTTCGATATTACCCGACCATTTGCCTTCTTCTTTGGGGGTTCATTTCACCTGATGAACTCGCAGATCTTCAGTATAGGTTTGTACTATAATTTCCTGCACCATCAATAGATCTTTGCTTTTGACATTTTAAGATCACTAGTATAGGCTTGTTTTACGTTTTGTCACACTCTCTCAGATCAATAGTATAGGCTTGTATTACATTTTATCACACTTTCGTGTAGGCTTGCATTACATTTTATCACACTTTTGTGTAGGCTTGCATTACATTTGTCACACTCTTGCTTGCCGATCTTAAGTACAGCTTTATATTTTGGTTTGTGAATCTCAGAGCTATAATGTATTTTTGTATTTTGTTTCGTCACACTCTCACAGATATTTTATCCTGGATGTATTAACTTTCAACTCTCCTCAATCTTTGATCTTGGATGTATTAACTTTCAACTCTCCTCAATCTTTGATCTTGGGTGTATTAACTTTCAACTCTCCTCAATCTTTGATCTTGGGTGTATTAACTTTCAACTCTCCTCAATCTTTAATCTTGGATGTATTATCTTTCAACTCTCCTCAATCTTTAATCTTGGATGTATTAACTTTCAACTCTCCTCAATCTTTAATCTTGGATGTCTTAACTTTCAACTCTCCTCAATCTTTAATCTTGGATGTATTAACTTTCAACTCTCCCCAATCTTTAATCTTGGATGTAATAACTTTCAACTGTCCTCAATCTTTAATCTTGGATGTCTTAACTTTCAACTCTCCTCAATATTTAATCTTTGTTGTATTAACTTTTCAACTCTCCTTAATCTTTAATCTTGGATGTAATAACTTTCAACTGTCCTCAATCTTTAATCTTGGATGTCTTAATTTTCAACTCTCCTCAATATTTAATCTTTGTTGTATTAACTTTTCAACTCTCCTCAATCTTTAATCTTGGATGTATTAACTTTCAACTCTCCTCAATCTTTAATCTTTGTTGAATTAACTTTCAACTCTCCCCAATCTTTAATCTTGGCTGTATTAACTTTCAACTGTCCTAAATCTTTAATCTTTGTTGTATTAACTTTCAACTCTCCTCAATCTTTAATCTTGGCTGTATTAACTTTCAACTGTCCTCAATCTTTAATCTTTGTTGTATTATCGTTCAACTCTCCTCAATCTTTAATCTTGGCTGTATTAACTTTCAACTCTCCTCAATCTTTAATCTTGGCTGTATTAACTTTCAACTCTCCTTAATCTTTAATCTTTGTTGTATTAACTTTCAACTCTCCTTAATCTTTAATCTTGGATGTATTAACTTTCAACTCTCCTCAATCTGATATAGGTTTGTATTATGTTTTGTCAAGCTCACAGATCTTTAGTATACATTTGTGTTACATATGTACTTTGTTTTTTACTCTCAGTGACCTCAGTGACCCCTTTTGTATGCATTAGGCCCTAATCAAACATTTATTATTGTTCATGGCAATAGTTTAATGTAGCGGGCTAGCATTAGGATCCGAGCACCTGTTGTAATATATCGTTATATTTATTAAGGTATGTTTCCATGGACAATGATGGCGACCATGCCCCTCTTCTGTTATGCTGGCTGGCCTCGAACCCTTCTCAACAAGTTTCCGTTTAAACTCTGGCCTTTCTCTCAATATGATGACCACATACAGACTAGTTCTCATTGTGTCTACAGCAAGGATCAAATTAAAATAGAACAGGTGTGTAATATATATCATATTCTGTCTAAATATAAAAGAGAATAGTTTAATATCTTCGTGAAAATCAGTTATATGAGTAACTTTTTTGTCTTTTTTTGCAAACTCTACATTAGTAGGTTAATTAAATCCGACATAATCTTGACGCTATATTTTTGTTACGTCCCAACCCCCCTATGCTCAAGTGCTTGTAAAAAAATTTCTTAATGTAATGATATGGACAATTTCTCCATACCAGAATTTTGTTACTCAGAACATACTTTTTTGACAAATAATGTGTTCTGTATATATGTTAGTTTAACTGATGTTCAATATCAGAGAACATTTAAATAAACATTTGTAAATCTCTTCAGAGGGAGAAGTCAAGCCAATCTGGAAAACAGATGAGAGATAAACCGGGGATGTATCACAAAACAATGGCGGCATGCTGCAGTATCTACCTGGCCACACAGCTATTCTTACCATACTCACATTTCCTCACTAAAGTAAGAACTTTAGTTATCATATATCAAACCAATAGAATTCAAGATAGAAAAAAAAAGAAAAACTGTGAATGATTTTCAAATATATTTAAGTAGCATATTAAAAGGTTAGAGGTCATAGAATCCTCATATCTTATGGATAAATAATAAACTTACCTTAAAAGGTTGTGTTTCTATAAAACTACGGCATTTCTAAAATCAAAGATGAAAAATTACTAAAAAAGATTTTATGTTCATAAAAATGCTATAAACTTCCTTTTCTTGGTTTGTGACTTGTTTAATTAATGAGATTGAAAAAGAATAGCTACAGATAGCCACTGATCAAGAGGATGTAGCTGGAGCTATAACTATATGTGTTTATTTAAAGTGAAGGTCTGGCCAGCTATAGATGGTGTAATTATACACAGATAGGGCATAACACCCTGTGATCATTGGGCAATGTCAACATGAGAATTTTGCCAAGATTTATTCTCAATGCCTTCACTCGGCACAATGTTGTATGGCTTGTAGTTTGACTGTGTTTAATTGCCAGGGATACAATAACTGGACGAATGGTCTGTACGGGTACTCGTGGGACATGATGATACACAACTGGTCATTACAACACATCACTATTACCTATGTGAACAAAGATAATGGAGATGTCGGTTACCTGAAGCCGTTTGTAAGTTCTTATTCTCTCTTCATTTCTGTTGATAAACAATAAGGTCAACAGTTTTCTTCAGGATAAATCCATTATTTGTTTACATAGACTACATGTACATAATCTCAGATCTTGAATGTAGCTTTGTTTAACATATTATCACACTGTGACAGGAGAGTTGGGAGGGAGCTTCCCTTTGCTCTGGTGCTCTCCAAAGAAAGAGGTAACATGAATTTAATCTCTTTGTGATGTTTCTGTAGAACATCCTTTATATGTCTTCTATTTGTCCTGTTTTGTCTTCATTTGTTACCTGTGGCGTCCCTCACATGTTAGGGTTTCCACATTCCAAATGAGTTCCCTGCCAATGATTTTTTTTAAAATTTGATATGTCAGTGAAATTAATATATTTCTGATTACACAACAAACTTTTTTATGTGTTCATGTTTGTTTAGACATGGACTCGAGGTAAATCTCGGTGGAGTTCTCATGCTGATATGGTCAAACAATATGCTGTATGTATAAAGGACAGGTTAAAGGCATATAATATCTCCAATGTGGAGCTCTACTTTGATGTGTGGAGGTCTATGAATAAACGCTTCCAACAAAGGTAAGAGACTCACAAGGTAACTGAATCATTACTTAGTAAGGTAAGAGACTCACCAGGTAACTGAATGTAACTCTTACTGTTATTGGCCATCACTTAGTAAAGTTTAAATGTGAAAGTATCAGTGTAAACTTACTCATGCTATTTTACTGTAGTTGTGTTGTGTTGTGTCAAATCGTTCACATGTACATCCAAGATATAATCAAAAGTTTCTTATTCAGGATGTTTGATCCACGTGTAGACATAGTGACAGCTGATTGGAACGTCTTCTCCAAAACTCCTTGGATCTTGCCCTTGATGGTAGATCTGTCTTCCTGGAGAGAAGAGCTTCGAAATATCTCCACCACAATGAGAAACTCCAGCACTGCCACAGATGTTGTCTTTGTGGCGGATTTTCCAGGTAAGCCTCGAGCAATTATATGAAGTCATTTTATTGTGGCCGATTTTCCAGGTAAGACTCTAGCAATTATATGAAGTCATTTTATTGTGGCCGATTTTCCAGGTAAGCCTCAAGCAATTATATGAAGTCATTTTATTGTGGCCGATTTTTCAGGTAAGACTCTAGCAATTATATGAAGTCATTTTATTGTGGCCGATTTTCCAGGTAAGACTCAAGCAATTATATGAAGTCATTTTATTGTTGCCGATTTTCCAGGTAAGCCTCTAGCAATTATATGAAGTCATTTTATTGTGGCCGATTTTCCAGGTAAGACTCCAGCAATTATATGAAGTCATTTTATTGTGGCCGATTTTCCAGGTAAGACTCTAGCCTCTTACCATTATATCAAGTTAATTTTATTATGATGTTATTCACTGTCCATACTTAGTCTCATACTCTATGGTTTTCATTCAGTCAGCTTGAACGAAAATATATAGCCTTATGTTAAGTAGCGGTTTTGTTTGAATGTTTAGGTCTTCACCTGGAGAATTTCATACAGAAGCACATGAACACTACTGTGAAGGTCCTGAAGGGGGATGTGATAGTGGAGTTAGAGAGCCAGGCCCAGAACTACTCCCTCAAACAGGGAGAGAAAATGGAGGTAGTTTCTTCTGTACATCTATTGTTGCTTTTCTTTTGTACTTATCAGAATTGGAGCTCTCTAAATTTCATTCAGATGCCTTTTTATAACTTTAGAAGATAACCAGAATTGAGTTAAGCTGTGCTTCCTTTTAGAAATAGGCTGTTACCATGGTTAATCATTTACATTTCTTTTATTGTCTCATAGTTGTTTTTCTTCCCCAAAAGCTGTTAGGCATGTATAATACATGATTAAATATATAGAACCACAATTATCATTCACTTTGAGGACTCTTTGAAGACATTTTGGAGTTCATTGAGCAAATCGCTGATCATGTATTGTATTGTTTCAGCTTCCTGCAGATGAATTCCATAAGGTATACACCGTTTCTGAGGAGCCTTCCTGCTATATGTATGTCTATGTTAACACTACTTACTTGGAATATGTTAAAAATCTGTCCATGTTTGAGGAAGAGCTGATCAAACGAGCCCCTAAATCTGAAGGTAAGCTGTTATCTTGGTAGAGTTATCTCCCATGAAGTCTGACAAGTGTGCACTACACAACATGCAGACCTGTCTACTCTTCTGTGTACTCTGGAGTATTTTGTACACATATTGTATGTTGGAAACACCAGAAGGCCAGAAATTAAAATTCCATGCTATGCTTAATCTAAAAAATACACATGATGGTAAGAAAATACTCATAAAAAGGAATGTTTTTACACATAAATTTCTTCTAGGCTATAAAGCAGGTCTGACATGTCAATAAATTAGTTTCTTTGTCATCTTTCACTGAAATGTTAAAATATGTTTCTCAATTTAAACAACTCAGTGGTGTAAACTACATGTAGTCTTGTAAATAAGATTGACTTCTGTTGTCTTGTTTGTTTTTTAGATGGGAAGCCAATTTTATCCCGTTTTTTAGAGAGTCGACCTGGAGATGCCCCTATTGTTTTAGAGTACAAAGATTCGCTGAGAAAGAAGAACATTCGTATGTCGATAGAACAGAGATCAACCTGGTGGTTATTCCTTGATTTTTGGGCCAAAAAATACAACGTTTTTCATAGAAGGTAATTATAGTTTGTTTCAGGAGCTCCCTTCCTGGATATAAAAGCACACAACCCAACTTATCCCAGTTTTCCTCACACAATATTGTGGGCCAATTTTCTGTAATTGGGATTTAATCCTGTGTATCAAACATCGAATAAACAAACAAAAATAATTAATATTTGCATTGCATTCTTTTTCTGTGATGATGAATGTCAAAAAGAAACCCACTTTATTCCAAACTGTCCAGAACTGTGGCTGATTTCTGTACTCTGATTCCACAAGAGGCTATTGGAGAATACAGTCAGTCATTTCTATAAAAGCAAGGTGTGCAAAAAAAGAAACATTTTGCACTTGTAAAAAAATACTTATATGTGTGTTTTGTACACCTTATGTAAAGCTACTTGTATGTAATTTTTGCACTGTTTGGAAAGTAAAATTCACATGTTCTGCATAAATATCTCATAACCTGGCTGACATTTTCAGTTAAATAACACTTCTCAACAATTTTTTTCTAGCCTATAAAATGGAATGGGAATATAAACACCTTTATCTCTTATACGGTATGTTTGGTAGTTGGTCTATTTTAACTGACAAACCATGTTTTTATTTCAGTAATTTGTATTTCAAACAAATGTACAATATACTAATTTGTTTCTTTATCGTCACATTTTCAGTTTCCAAGTAATTCGAGCAGGATTTACCAGTACATTTTCAAATGAAACAGTTGCTGAAGTGATGTCCCGATTAGAAGATGATCACACAGAGGAGAAGAACAATACAGACCATTCCAAGACTTCTGCTGACAGAGAAAATAATGCTCAGACTGCAACGACTAACCCGTCTTCAGACCATAATATCCCAGATAAAACGATACAGTCATCCAATAGCCAGGACAATAAGATACCATCGCCAAGTAATCAGGACAGTACGATACAGTCTTCAGATAGCCAGGACAATACAATACCATCACCAAGTAGCCAGGACAATGATGATACCATCACCAAGTAGCCAGGACAATATGATACCATCGCTATGTAGCCAGGACAATACGATACCATCGCCAAGTAGCCAGGACAATACGATACCATCGCCAAGTAGCCAGGACAATACGATACCGTCATCAGATAGCCAGGAATCCTCAAAGACAGTCTAGTGAAAACTAAAACCCCCTGATGATAATCCTGTCAGACAGTGATAATCATTTTGTATTTTAATTATAAGCCTTACTTTGTTGCTAATATGGTTTCACAGATTATTTGTCTTGCCACAGAGTCTGTATAATACTTGTCTCTTGACTGGTTCAAAGGTCATAGTAGTTGCAAAGTTTTGTATAAACTGTTAAATTCATATGTACTGTACTTAATATAGGAGAGAGAGTAACTTAAAGCTGGTTTATTTTAAAGCTTTGTTTGTATCCCTTATGGTGAATCTATAAAACAGAATTCATTAAAATAAATAAATCGATACTTACCATACTCAGTATTATTATCTTGATTGCTTTATTGTTTGTATAAATGTATATTTTTAAATCAAAATGTATCTAAGTGATCAATTCAATTGAAGAGTGTATTTCATGATGTTACTAATGTTGTACATGTTTTTCAGTATTTAGATTGTCTGCATTATGAATTGTTTATTTGACAGTATATTGATATCTGGACAGATTTGTTTGTTTGCTTGGGGTTAAACAACGTACTCAAGGGTATTTCACTTATATGATGACGGATTGTCCACTTCACACTGTTCCTTGTTTAATTACGGTGGAAAACCGAGAGGAAACATCGTAAAAATCACCCCCATGATTACCGGAGCCACACTCGTGTGACTCACTCATATACCTGAGGGTCGACAGACGGTGTAAAATTCTATTTAACGGGCATAGAAATTGTGTCTGGGAAGCAGATAATACATTTTCATGCAGTTTGAAGCATAACAACTTTTCTTTTCAGGTGGTATGGCTTTTTTTACTTTAATTGAAGTTATAAATACATGATTGTATTAAAGGTAGATATACTGTTAGTATGTATGCCACCTGCTGCTCAAATTTAGACAAGATGTTACTTAATTGTAAATGCCTGATTTATCATAAAAGATTAAAGTATGTAAACAGGTGATTTCATTTCTGGTTCATTGAGGGAAAATGGTTCTCTGTAGATACTAAAACATCGTCCCTTCAAAACCAAGACGTTGTCATGGTGATCCGTAGTATGGAATCCCTTACAAGAGTGTAATTCCTCTACAAGCTTGTATAAATGTTTGAATGTCCACAGATACATTGTAAGTTTTCCATAGTACAGTTTACTGACAACTCCAAAAAATAACCATCTTATAATCCAAAATATATTCTAGTATTCAGCATGACTTGTTCATCATTTCTTTACAGTTGTCAACATACTCTGCTTGTACCAATGCCATTTAAAGAAGTCAATAAAGAATTTAACTCCTCATGACTGTTAACTTTAATATATTTCTTCAGTTACAGTACAGCTAAGTCACGGTACATGCCATGAATAGAACATGTGCTGGACCTGGGATTAGTATAGAGGGATAAGAAACATTGCTTCCCTTTGAATCAGTGATCCATGAAGTGTTACTCGGCTAGCAGGTTATGCATAAAATCGCTTACTTTTAACTTGAAGGACATTTTATTTTTAGAAAAGCACATCATTAGTTACAAGTTAAAATAATATCCATGCAAAAGAAACCCATTTCCAATAAACATGATTGCTGTGTGGGTTCATAGTCTTTACGTTCAAAATACCTGTTACTTTCGCAACATAAAACAAACTGTGGAGCCACCATCATGATCTTGGCTGTATCGCTGTTATCATGAACAGATGAGTAGGCTAGGATTCATGCTTAAATTCAGCTCTACAACATTTTTTGAGCGACGTTTCATTCATATTTCATGAGTGAATATGCTACTTACCTTTCTGAGTTTCACTATTAATTATATATAATTATATAATATGTGTTACTCTTTAGTAACATAGGAACATGCTATATACCTAAATGACGTTTTACCTTCCTCATTTTCTTTTGGCCATGTTATATGTGAAGTGCCTGGGCTGGACCATGATACATGATTTATCCTTCTGGCCATCATCATGCCAACACCTGCCAACGACAAGATAAGCATGTTGAGTTTCTATATTTCGGTTTTAATTAACCAAAATATGAACACTTAATAACATGTGAATCTTTTTGATTCTCATAGTTAGTCTACTATATCAAATTATTCAATGGGAATCACCTAGGTGGAAACTAAAAAATTAAACTCAACTGCTAAAAACAAAGGTGTAACAAAAAATAAAGAAATGCAAATTTGTTAGTGGGCCACTGTAGTAGCCTAATAACTTTAGTCAATAAACTCGAGCGCAGGTGACATACGACAGACCTGTACCTGAATCCAAATAAATTAGACCTAAATGTTAGTTACACTTTTAAAAAAAATAATCGAGAAGTAAAATGTGTGCTCTGTTGCTTATTGGCCACCGTAGGTTACCGCTTGTATCGAATCTCTCAGTTACGCCTTACACATGCGATTAAAACCGTCGCCGTCTTACCTCCTTGTCTTTGAAAAGCTACATGTAGATGGAAACGTTGAGAATGGCTAGATGGTACTGAATGGTTACCAAATAAGACGGTACTTGATGATAAAAAAAATGGGCTTAACGATGTAGGAATTATTGTTTAGTCCATGAGAAAAATAAAGAAAAGCGAAAGCTATAAACAAATATGAACTAGATGATTCATGAATTTAATGCCAATACAATATTCCTTGCTCCGTATCTGCATTTTGACAGAAACATACAGAGGATTGTAGTGGCGAGTAAAAGCATGTCAACGAAATTTGTGTTTAGAAGAATGAGTAACAGGTATCTTTTATATATGAACAAGTGTGTCATGTACATTTCTTTATGTCCAGTCGTCTATAACTGTCAAATTACGTAATATTGGGTTTGTTGTGGTTTCGTCAGTGGATAGTGTTATTCTATAGGCCTATACTGTATAGGCTATCAGCTGACAGCTATCTCATAGCCTACGTTACGTATTCCCATCTAAGTGTCAGTGAGATCGGCTACTATAAAGCTAGGTAGGAAAGTCGAAAACGGGGAGGAAATAATTCCATTGGCAATCAATTTTAAACTAACCTTGGTTGAATGTGGGATGAGTAAGTAAAGGGATTAGAAACGCCGCTACACTTTGAATCAGCGAGGCGTAAATGTGTTACTCAGTTAGCGCGTTCCAAAGGAGTAAGTTGTTGCCTTGTTGGTCAAACATATGAAGTCTGCTCAGTAAGCCAAGCTAGCCCTAGCTGGCACTCCCTACACTAGACATGCCTACTGAACAGACTTTATATGTTTGACCAACGCGCCCGATGTGCGTGTCGTTTGGAACGAGCTAGCCGAGTAACATGTTGATTCACGGTTTGATGATTCACGGTTTGATGATTCGAAGGGTAGCAGCATTTCTAATCCCTCTACATACTCATCCCAGGTTGAACCATATATTGCCCTCCTGTTGGCACTGTCAGATTGAAAACATTTCAAATACTTCTATGGCCGGGGCTTCATGGTAAACGATCCTGCTTTAATACTTATCTTACTACGATGCACCCGGCCTTCCACGGGTTCCAGTCAACGTTCAGGTATATTCACACCATGTGGCTCCGGTAATCCAGGGTAGTGTTTATGGGATTTCTTCTCAGTTTTCCACCATATTTATGTAACAACAGTGTGAAGTGGATAATTTGTCATCAAATAAGTGAAATACCTTTTAAGTACGACATTAAAACCCAATTAAACAAACAAACCAAATACTTCTGTCAATATTGGAAGAAACTGATGACAACCTCACTTCCTGTTAAATACTGATTCACTTGTCAACAAGTGGCTTATTCAATAGACAAAGCACTTTGTCAGTTGGTAGCATTCTCTTTAGAATAACATTGAAGCTCGGCCAATGTAATACTTGTTAAACGGTCTCCATCTCAATTAGACTACAACATGAAATAACCTCATTCCCCTGATTGTTAACCAGCCTGACGAACCCCCATACAAAGCAAATAAGGCACATGGACTACCAAGAGCCAGCAATATTAAATTAATTGTCTACAGCCTTAAATTAAGCATTTGACTAGGCTACATGTAACTTTTGCCTTTGCAAAAAGGGGACATTACTCTTGCATGAATGGCAAAAAAGGTTTTTAAATTGTAAATTCAAATCCCTGGCACCAATTACATAGCATCAATCAGTGACAGACTGGTAACTCCTTTCATGGATTACAGTTGATCAGGATGAGGAAATAGGTACAAGTTAGGTGTTTATTGGTTTCTTGCGATATTGAAAGAAGAATTTGTAATTTATTCAATCTGGCCGTAGTAATTAAAAGACAATACATGACTTAACCAAAGCCGGGGCTTAGCCAGAAATCAAAAGTATGGTGTCCAAAATGGTCAATTTGCTTTACTTTAAGTAACTAGTTGTCCGATTTTGAAAGTTTCCCTATTGCCTGCATGTTAAACTTTCTTGAAACAGGGTGTCCATATTAGGTAATTGTTCACTTCAGGGTGTCCACTCATCCTTTAGACACCCTGAATTGAACATTTACCTAATGTGGACACCTCTGCCTAAGCCCTTGAACCTAAGTGAGTTGCAATTTATTTCCAATGGAATTCATTCACTTTTATTAAAAGTGGCTGTATCAGTGTTTCTGACCTTTAGTATTATTTGATTCAGGATATCTTTTTGACAGCACAAATTTTTGATTTGAAAAACCACTCATGAGGTAACGTATATTACAATACCTGGAGTCCATACATTGTGGTGAAAACAGGTCATGTCGGGCTGACTTACAGAGTGATTTTAGCCTTCCACTCATGTAGGGCTGACCTATGAATCAATATTATTCAGAAAAAGAGCAGAAATTAGCTTGGTATTTCGTTAAAGTTCCCGGGCCCTTCCATGAAAAGATAGGATGCTTCCATGGTATATAAGTTTATACTGCTATGGTACGTAACCTTGGCGCTTTGTAGGGAAAACTATTGTCTCTCATTTGATGATTGAGATTGTATTTATAGGTTGATAGAATGTCTGGCTGAAAAGTTGTAGCAGACTCAATGACCAGACAAACTAAATAAAATCTGTCAAAATGAGTAGGAATTATGTCAATTAGATTTGAACATTTCACTGCAATATTTATGTATATATTTGGCAGGTTCTTGTTCAGCATTGTCCAGCGAATATCATGTCGACCGTGTGCACTGGTACGTTGTTTGTCAACCAACAGTTTGAAACTGGATGACAGAGGAATATTTCACTCGGTATTTCCTCCAGAAAAGTAAGTTTAACACCTCTAAATATAAATCAGTATATTCTAAAAAGTTAACTTATAATGAACTAACATACAATCATATGAGTGAAATAACCTTAAGGAAGGCATAAAACAAACATTTATTTAAGCCTGTATTTGTATGACTGCACTAGTTTTGTTGTTGATTATGGTCTACTATATTTTGTTCTGAACAGCGCCACCATACTGGCTGAGAAGCTGGAATCCTCCGCCCAGTGTATGTATTGTGGTTTTGATCCCACAGCTGACAGTCTTCATGTGGGGAATCTACTCACCATTATCGCATTATTACACTGTCAGAGAGCTGGACACATCCCTATAGCACTGGTAGGCATCGTAAACAGAGAATTCATTTCTATAGTCGGAAAGAGTTTTTCAGAAATTAAAATTTCAGATTTGTTGTTTTATAAGATAAAGTTTGTCATGTAAACAGATAATTTCCATTGTAACATGTAAATTGATAAGCAGATGTTTGTAGTCCAGTATTAAACCACATTTAATACTGTGTGGGCCCCATCAAGTAGTCCAGTATTAACCGACGTGGAGGCCTTGAACAAATTAGTGTGGGCCCCATCAAGTAGTCCAGTATTAACCCACGTGGAGGCCTTGAACAAAGCAGTGTGGGCCCCATCAAGTAGTCCAGTGTTAACCCACATGGAGCACATGAACAAATTAGTGTGGGCCCCATCATGTAGTCCAGCCCCGTGGGGGAGCGGGTTGGCCAGTCCTGCAGAATACTCCCTCAGCTTCCTCGGTCGATCGTAAGAGGTGAGAAAAGAG
>JAVFBX010179870.1:0-25814 GCA_034783855.1 Mopalia kennerleyi
CGATTGCCGGAGCCACATCTTGTGACTCACTCATATACCTGAGGGTCGACAGACGGACTCGATCGTGTGGACGGTAAATCGAAGTAGGCATTAGAAAGCGCGCTCGCTAACCACTACGCCACGGCCGCGGGCCCAATGTCCACAAGGAAGCAAGACACTTTATTCAAGTCCTAAACAAATTTATGAAATACATGCTTTAAGAATTACTACAAAAATATACATGTCTGTTTAGAAAGGGCAATTGTCTACACCATGCATTGTACGCCAGAATATAATGAAGTCTGTTGAAATGTCGTCTAGTGTTTAATGATTGTGGTATAATTAACACATTAATTGCTGTGTCTTACAAATAGTCTGTTCTTATCAAAAATATATATTAAGACATACATGTAGAGTTCTTAAAAAAATGTTTTTATAATGTTTGGATCTTTTATAAAGTTCACCTCTATCATACAGTATGTTAAATAAATCATTGTACACTGAGCTACTTGTAACATGCTATGGGTAATGGTGTATGCACAGAAGTATTTAAAAAGCCTACAGAACTAGGATCTGGGAATATCATTTGTTATGTTTATGTAGACTTAAAGACTGAAAAGCTGGTAGAATAATTATCTTTTAAGCTGTGAATGTTCATCAAATGATTCAGCTCAGCTATTTAATACACAAACATAAATCTTGCATAAATCTACATAGTGATGGACAGTCTGTTGATTTGAACACTTTTAAACAGGCCGCTTGTTGAAGGAGGTTTGTACAGATCAAAGATATTCTGTACCAGCCTTCTCTTTACCTTGCTTTGATAATATACATGTCATTAAAGTCATAACTGTGTGTCTGCTTAAACAATGCCTCAGATCATTTGAAGTAAATATTCTGAATATACAAAGAAAATGTTAAGTGTCATTTAGCTATTTTATCATATTTAACTATCTGCCATGGAGTTCTATCATAGTATTGCTCAAGGACTGGTCACCCAAACGCATTTTAAATTTAATCCTCTAATAGATGACGTTACTCTGCGTTAACGATCTGTAATGTGCAAGTACCTTAGTACTTTAATAGGGTTAATAAATGACCTGTGGTGGCAGCATCTAATTTTTCTTTAATTATCATTGATAGGTTCAAATTTACAGACATTTACAAAAAAAAGATGCACTGAGTACATGTATATGTACCAGAACTCCTTTCACTTTTTTCTTCTCCAAACACAGCATGACACTGCATTTATCAGATATTTGCCCAGACAGGACACTCTGCACCCTTGACAGTTGTTACAGTAACACAGCTAGCCGAGCCAGGTATAGAAGTCAAACTAAGAGTAACAATATGTGGGTCATCTAACATGGGAACTGGGAAGGACAATTTTGAGATGATGACACACTGCACATTGCACTAACAAAGCTTCAACAGTGAAAGAATCACAAGTCAGATTCGAGGACATCACAGGTGTTCGTCTTCACTAATGCAATTTCAAAGAGAATACAGGTGCCCTTTTATACACCTTTTTGCAAGAGGATGATTAGGGATCATCATGGATATGCTAAGACATTGCTGAATACTGATCGACAGCAATATTTATTCTGAATGAATAAATAGATTTGCTTGTTTGTTAGATTGGGGTTTTAAGCCCTACTTAAGGCTATTTCACTCGTGCCAGCCCACTGCCTGAAGGAAAGCATGCTTGATGCCACTGGCAACAAACAAGGACATGACATGACAATCACAGGACTTTATACAAAAACATCACAAACAGATCGGTTTCATGTTGCCTCTTAGCTCTGAGAGCACCAGGGTAACAGTAAACTGGTCCTTACCACCGCCCCCAGTAGCTAAAACAATCTTGAATCAATATTCAATTAGACAACATACTACACAGTGACGATTACTCGTGGGATACATAATAAGAAAGAATACAAACAAATCAGGTTCCTGCTTCAGGGTGCACCAAGAACCTCCAACCAATCAAATTAAGACTTGACATTGACTCGGGGCTTTGCTAACAAAATAGACAGACACATATAACTACATGTCAATACGACCAGGTTACTGGTCAATTGTTCAAGAGGAAATGATTGACAACTGGATTAATAACTTTTTTCAGATAGAAAAGATACAGTTAATGTGGAATACTGTTTTGTTTTTGGAGAATTAGATTGATTACAGGTTAAGAAGTGGTTAGTTTGCTTGGGGTTTTAGGACATATTTATCGCTTTTACAGACAAATAATGATTTGCCAGGCTTATGGTCATTCTGGAATCTCCATCAACACTGGCATATAATACATACACAAAAAATATTCGCAAGATTGAAAATATGAAATTATGGCCAAATAAAAAAATAAATAATGTAAGATGCCAATCCAAATAGTTGTCTTTTCGTTGTCTCTAAGCTGTGAGAGCCCTACTGTACTGAAAACATCTAAATTTAACATGGTAAATAGGAAGAAACCATTGTACAGTAACCTATATCCACATTAAATTTATTTAACCTAGAAGCAATATAGCCCAGTTCAGTTTGACAGGGAATCAACCAAGCCTAAATGTAAACTGTAGAATAAAATTAAATAAAAAATACCACTTTAACCAGGATTTCTACAAATATTGTTATAAAGCTAGTCCGACTGTTTGCATTGTTGCTCTTCAAATATTCACCAAGTTTTGTAAATATATCAGAATGAGCCATACTGCTATGTGGACACACTGGGTGGCAGTAATAGCATTTCTGTGTCACTGCTGTTTTTAATAAAAATATAAGATAGTATATTGAAACGAAGCTTTGACCTTGTGCACATTCAATAAACGCCCAAAATATAGTGATGACAGTTTTGTGAAAAATAGCATTACAGGATTACCAATTATAGGGTAGCATGCCGCATATTGAATCAAGCAGAGGAATGTTGTCATGGTGACATTTCCTGTTCTTTTTGTCCAGTGTTTACTTTCACAGTCATTTAGTTTTTTTAACTTTTTGACAAAAAAATAAAACAAACAGGTGCTAAGACTTCTGCCGAAAGTAGTGCTTAACTTTATGGCATACAGGTATGACGAATGGGCAATTAGTGGTGTAGGTGCATGTACATAATGCAGATAACGATGATCCAGATCTGTGCTTTGGGGGAAACGGACTGAACGGGTCTTCCTATGGTAATATGCAAACTTATTTTTATGAGGACCGCTTTATAGAATTACTAACTTGTTTGCAGCACTTGGTCCACTAAATTTGCATTTTGCTACTGGCATATTTTGACAAATTTTGTCAATTCAATCACTCAAATTTGTATTAGAAAGTTGTTTTGCTTTATTTTTCATAAATGCACATTTATGTATTTAAAAAAATCAGCAAAGCAGAGGAAAATTTTTAGAGGCCTGATTTTAAGGTTAAGATTTTAAGATTACAGCACAGGTCTGATGATCTTATTGTAATTTAAAGAGTGACCATCCCAGTGTCAGATGGCTTGGGGTAGAGGGGATTCGTGTTTGGGATTTGTTTGTGATGTCACTGTATTGCATCCTGTGAATGTGCTGTCTTGTCTTTGTTTGTCGCCAAGTTGTTGAGTTTGGTTTCCTTCACCCATTGGGCCAGCACACCATCATGTGAGCGACTAAAGTATGGCATTAAACCCCAATCGAACAAACACAATGACCTTATTTTGAACTGTATTAGGTTTTGTGCCATACTTAACTAAACATGTTCGATCCAAATACAAACGATTAAATTAAATAAGGTATAATTGAATGTGTCTCAAACCAATAGTGACATTATATTATATTTGCGGCACAGGAAAAAACACTATGACAAACAATTTTGATTTGATACTTAGGTTATGTGTTAGAGCTTAATAGAAAGAACACAAGTGAGCATTAAATTTTGATTCCTGGTTACCAAATTTAATTTACTATTGAATTAGATTTGTTTGAATGGGATTTTACTTAATAGTTCAATAGATAAATTTGCTGTCATGTGAGGGTGTGGCCAGCCCAAATAAATTGGATACATGTAACATCTTGACTTAGAGTTTACAGTGCATGTGGAAAACAAGGCTAGACAATCCTATTACATCAGAGGAACAATTTGTCAATCTTAATGCCAACTCAAAACCCCCTTACCACGCCAACCGAACATCCCACGTGTCAACCACTACGTCAACGGATACACATTCCTAGAGTAGCCAGACCTTATTATCTCTCATGCACACAATCCCAGGCTCTCCAAATCTTTACCGCTAAACTTCTAAAAAATTTCAATTTAAACATTAATTTAGTTCCTATTCATTAGAATTAATTTAATTTAATTTAATTTGATCTACAGAAACAGTACATGGAAATGGATTTATAATTCATTGGTCACACTTGAAATATAGAAGTTTTTGTTTTGCCCAATAAGAGTATCAACTGGTATGATGTTAAAAACATGTAAGATGTTCACATATAGATGGAGCCAGATTTAAATTTCACTTTTGATTTGTGTTCAATTGATTGGTGTTTAAGACGCACTTTTTCAGCATTTTTATATGCCCGTATAATAATGGACAGACAAACTGCGAAGAATTATAGATTGCTCGTTTATTTCATTGGGGTTTAACGCCTTACTCAAGGGTATTTCACTTACATGACTTGAATTGCCCATTTCACACTGTTCCTTGCCTTATTACAGTGGAAAACCATGTGGAAACCTAAGTAAAAACCACCCCCACCAACTGCTGGAACCACATCCTGTGACTCATATACCTGAGGGTCGTCAGGTGGACTCTATCCCTTGAACAGTACACTGAAGTATGATTACTAAGCGTACTAGCTAATCAGTAAGCCATGAGTGCAGGCCAAGAATTATGGTAAAAGCTACTTTGCAATTCATCAACTACTGGAAAACATATTTACTAAGGGTTTAATAAAAGGTGCTCCAGAACCTATTTTAGGTATATCAGGTTACTGAGGTACATTGAAACGCACTTCAAACTACAAGTGACTGAGTCGTAATCCTGTGGTTAGCAAATTTAACTAATACAACTAATTAAACCATAGTTATCCAGAGTTTATTCTCACACATGTCTCACTGAACATCATACATTTTCAGTTATCCTGACAAAACATTTTCAAATTATCTAAGCAGTTCATATACTGTCAGACTAGATGTAGCGCATGACTAGTGTTAAGTGTCTCGTCAACTGCATATCATGTTAACATTATGATCATTAATGACAAGCATGTTTATCCATGTTCCTAAAATTTATAACGACATAATCATATAATATAACCAATTTCTACAATCATAAAAAAAAAGTATGTCACAGTGACCAGCTGTGTAAATATTAAAATGTTGGCACAGATCAGCTCTGAATAAGCCACAAAACTAATTTAACTGCTGTATAAGGCAAGGTAGAATGTGGATAGTTTTTATTAAGGTTATTTCACTTATATGAGATGGAGCGCCAGACCCAAGGGAGAAGGAATTTGTTTGTTTGAATGGGGTTTAACATCGTACTCAAGGGTATTTCACTTATATGACGACGTCCCAGACCAATGGGTGAAGGAAACCATTCTCGAAACCACTGGCAACAAAGAAAGACAAAACAGGACAAATACAGGACGCAATACATACACCACAAACAGATTGGCTTACTGTTACCCTTTAGCTCTGAGAGCACCAGGGCAACATGACCAAGGGAGAAGCCGGAGGAAGCCTGACTTTCACTTGACGTCAAACTCAAGTAGAGATGCTCTCATTGGACACATCACATGGTGCAAAATAAGACAAATGTTTGAATTTCACGGCACGGCACTAGATTAGTTTGTTGTGGCCCGTAGAGAGTTAAAAAGAACATGGGTTTAGTGGAATCTTCCTTTAACCAGCTCTGAACTTTCTCTTCATGTTGCTGAAACTCTAGCAGAGTTGGTCACAGTGAAGTAATGCATACTCGTTACATACCATCAGCAGTGTAATTACCAAAGCAGGTGAGGGAGGAGATTGGTTTTTATAGCTATATTGATTCGCTGGTCACTTGGTTCAATGCATCTGTACTACTTAAACAGTACATTACCCAGATAGATGGCTGTACATTCAGTCTATAGGCGTTCTAGAGGATATGAAGCTGTACTAATGACTAGTCTAGGTCATGGAATACAAGATGATAATCGTTTCTGCAAAAACAGGTTTAAAGTGAATTCCAAACTACTAAATCATCAATGCATTAGACTCACTGTGCAAAAACAACATTTCATACCTTATAAACTTCAAGGTCACAGTACATTCTATTTCACTACATAAACGAATGCCAAAAAAACCAACTGTACATTGGATTAGTGTGATATGATTTTGGTCTTCTGGATTTTGATATTGGCCATTGTTGGTAGGTAGTGAAATAAACAAACAAATGTTTAATTGGGGTTTGATTCCATTGGCATGCCTGTCCAATGCGTGAATATTGTTTGTTTTTGTTTGAATGGGGTATAACGTCATACTCAAGGGTATTTCACTCATATGGCGACGGATTGTCCACTTCACACTGAACCTTGCCTTATTATGGTGGAAAACCGAGAGGAAACCTCGTAAAAACCACCCCGCGATTGCCGGAGCCACAAGTAGTGACTCGCTCATATACCTGATGATGGATAGGTGGACTCGATCCAGTGAACGGTACATCGGAGTAGGATTAGTTTAATAAGTGCACACGCTACCACCTTTGTGTGAATAAGAAACCGAGAAATCTCAAGAAATCACAAACAGATCTGCGTTGTGTGGTCCAGCTTGCCCCTTAACTTGAAAGCACTAATGCAATAGGATGCAACCCGAAGATAAACCAACAAAAACAGTTGATGAGTTAAGAAAATCAACAAGGCATTTATATGGTATTGAAAATAAACAAAACAGTTGTGGCTATTGAAAATAAACAAATAAAACATTTTATTGGTAGTGCAAATAAACAAACCAGTTTTGGCTAATGAAATCAAATAAAGAAAACATTTTACTGGTAGTGCAAATAAACAAATAAGTCTAGCTATCCTGATGTATTAATGTTTGTTTGTTTGATTGATTGTGGTTTAACATTGTACTCAAGGGTATTCTGATGTATTAATGTTTGTTTGTTTGATTGTGGTTTAACATCGTACTCAAGGGTATTCTGATGTATTAATGAGATGACAAGCAGCCATATGCACACGGTAGGTAAATGATATCAAAATTGCTGATGTAAGCACAAATCTATGTGCAAACAAATCTCTATAAAGTGCACAACTTATGCAAGTTCAGAGGTAGGCACAAAATGTACACAAATGACATCAAATTTACAACAGATGTAGGCACAATGTGCATACAAATGACAGAATTTACAACCTATCCAAGTGCAAATGTACGCATAATGTATATATAAATGACATAGAACAGAGATTTGTTTGTTTGTTCGAGGCTAAACGTCATACTCAAGGGTATTTAAGTTTTTCAGTGATTGCCTGAGCCACATCGTGTGACTCACTCATACACCTGATGGTCGACAGACGGCCTCGATCCCATGAACTTCAAATTGGAGTAGGATTAGGAAGTGCACAAGTTACCACTAAGCCACAGCCGCGGGCCCTGGACTACCTAAGGAGTGAACCTGTTAGTCCAGCCTGATTTCTAATTCAAGGGACTCATACTACAATAGGTGTGGAAAACCTTTAGCTTCACAATAGGTCAGAGAAGTGTTACTATTTCTATTCATGTCTAGTTACTCTATTCATAAAACCTCTTAGCGTCTGGTCAAGCATAGGTCAACAAGACTCAAGTTATTGTTGAACAAAGTTTATACATCACACTTAACATTAGGACTACAATGGTTATAGGAAACACTGTATTACCATTTTTTTGTTTGCTCTGTGAGGCATATAATACTCAGAGCTATTTCAGATTTGTTATTGCAAAACCTTCTCAAATTCATGTGGTATGTTGTCAGGGCTGCAATATGCACATTGAATATATTGATTATGATATTAACTAACTTTGCAAAAGATTATACGTTTTTTTCTTTTTCTACCACATAATTCAAAGATATCCAACCACCCAGTAAAATACATTCAGGAGATGATACTAAGAGGTCAAATCCACAGTCCACAGACCACTTCGCTACCCGTGTATTCAATAGAGCCTAAATTTTGGTCCTTACATGTAAATATTAACCCTTTTCAAGGTGAAAATATTCAATTGCAGAACAAAAACTTTTAATTTAGAAGCAAAAATATTGAATTAAATTTTGTTCTTTCGGATTAGTAAAAAAATTAACTTTTATTAACCACTGTCAGAGATTATTAACATATTTTAAGATAAGAATGTGAATACAAAGCCTGGGGAAGAACAGTTTCCCAGGATTAGAATTGAAACAATCTAATATAAATTTATTCCAGCAATCAATTTTCAAATCCTGGGCGACACAATGTAACAGTATGTTTACAGGGTCATCTTCAGAAAATACGTTTTGATATTCAACTGCACACTTACAAGTATTAAATCATAGTGACATACTGTTCACAGGAGATGAGAATTAGAACACCTGGGATTTTTAGTTGTATTATCTTCTACTTAACGAGCAGGTGTAAACAGGATGCGACAGAGATGTCCCTACATAGTAACAAGTATCTAATCCTCTCGTATACACTGGTACAAAACAGCACAATAATCAAAGCAAACACTGAATAAACACACACAAATAAATAAGAACAAATACTAAGAGTTGAGCATTGGACTGTTGGAATTGCTTTACCTACTTCATTTATTTTACAACATATCTTCAACAAAATTGAAGATAAATTGATAGTTTTTTGAGTTAATATTGTATCCATAAAGCAAAACTTAAATACATGTATGTGAGATGCTTTATATGTTTCACAAATAAGTTTCTCATTTTATCTTTACTTTGATGTCTTACAAAATACAAATTATATTTGAAACTGGAACATTTTAGGGGACATCTTTTTTTATTGAAAGGATAAATAATTGCAGATTCGTAATCTATTATGGCATTGGTCGTCAATTCAATAAAAGATGTGCACATCCTCCCCTACTCCCAATGAAACTTTGACTTAACCAAACATCCGCAATGCTGAAAATCGATTTAAATGTTTATAAAGTAAAGTTTTTGCAAGAAATATTCACAGGAGAAGTCTCATTCTCTTGGCAAAATAGCAGTACTTTTTTAATTTCAATTCTGTTTGTTTATGAATACTGCAATTAAACTTTAAAATATTTTAAATTTAAAAACTTGGAATATACTATTAATGTATAAATGATGGCCCTGAAAAACCCTAGGCTGCTCATATTGTATGTTATATCGGCCAGGATAAACACACTTGTGCACTCAACCAAGAGGATCAGGCTCGTATCCTGCTGTTGTGCTGAATACTACAGTTAACAATAATCTGAACAGAGAACGAATAAGTATAATCTCAACAAACCAGTTACACTGACTGTTGACAATAGCTATCTGAAAACCCCAACCTTTTCACACATAACCATCCCAAATGATTTGAATTAAAATTGTCCCTGTAGTTAGTTTGACACGGTGTCCTCTGGGCCGTCCCTTATTTCACACAAACATACATGTACATGTATCATAAGGCCAGCTATATGCACATTCACATCAACTGTTGCTTAAGGGGTTATTTCATGTAGTGCAGATTACTCATATCCGTTGTCATTAGGTGTTGAACTTAGCAGTTTAGAATGTATGTTTGATAGGGGAACTCGAAGGTATTTCTCTTATATGATTTATTGGTTGGTGTTTTATGCCGGCCCGTGCTTAAGAGTATTTCACTTTTGTGACGGTGGTGTATTCCAACAATAATTGACACTAGCACAACCAACATGTGAAAAGTTTCCATAATGTTGGAAAGTTAATTATCCTCCAGTACGGCACACTAACCACTATCAACCACCTGTCAACATGTTCATACATGGTACACGACACCAGCCATTTTTTTGGCTAATTGGGGTTAAATGCCATACTATTTCTATTTCACTCATAATGATATGATGACATGCCTGCCCAACCCGACCAACAGAGAGACCCCCACACAACAGCCTTCAGACACCATAAACATAGGATTATCCAGATTAGTTAGCTCACTGTTGAAATACATTTATACATAGTAGACTAGTAGTATGTTTTAGTGTCATTTTCCCAAATCCTGATTGTCAAAGTTACTGAAGCTTGAATATATAATAATGTAAATTCTTTAGATCATTACACCACATATCCTGTGAAGATGGCTTAATTTACAAACCACGTTTTAAAATAAAGCAGTTCACTAGTTTATTCTTTTAAAAAAAAAACAGATACGCATATATTATTAATAAACTATGAATCTACCCGGCCTGTAGTCTGACTCATTAACACCTGAACCAGGTGTGACCGGGACAAATAATTTGTTTTGCCTAGGATCCAAAAACCTAGAGACTTCATGATCTATAAAAGAACAAGTGCACATTGTACATGTAACCGGCGAATCAAACGGCATAAATATATGAGAGATTACAAGTGCATTTGGATGATTATAATTCTATGATGTAATATACTGAATACTTTTGCTTTATTAGAATTATGTATTTGCTCACAAGCTTCAAAATATTACGCAACATATAACACAATATGGTCCATATAAGCCCAGTGACCTATTCTCATTGTCCTTTGACCCTATGCATACAATTCGAATCAATGTCATACTTTTGCAAGCACCTGCTTTCAATAAAGTTAGAAAATGCTGGCTGCTTATAAAGTACCTTGCGGCCACAAGCTAAAAGAATAGACCCAAGATTAGCAGGTCAAAGGTTTACAGTGTTAACACTTTACAGGTGTGAAAGCTTTCAATATTACACCACTACAACTTAAACAACTGGATTGGATTAGACTACAAAAGCATGCTTGAGGAATTTGGAATTTCACACTCTCAATATGGTACGCCTTCGTCCTTGAATATTTATATATACGCTTATTGCAATTGTATGCCAAATGAAATCCATACTTCATTTCATATTAATCTAGGTTAGGTATCGGATATTAATGTAATGAATACAGGTGCAAAGTTCACCTATTAATAATAACAATTCATACAGAGGAATGTTATGACGTATGGTAATATAAATTGACTTGTACTTGTGTACATCTGAAAAAGATTTAATTCAGAAGCTGTTATAAAATAGTAATAATTAAGCTGTGCTCATAATTAAAATAAACCCTAAAATTAACTGGTGATGCTTGTTTAAGGGGGTGATTATGATTTTTAGAAGAACAGAATTTTGGAATCAACAGTCGAAAGCAACCATTAGAGGTAAATGGAATAGTGATTTAATGTATCATCTTGAACTGTTCATGAGAGGCATCAAAAGAGCCACCTTTGGCCAAGAAGTTCTTATATTTTCGCTTAATTTTAAGAAATGTTGCCGAAAGTTGTAAAAACAAACTTTTGGTGTCAGAAGTGGGATCATGAATTGAATTTGGCTTGTGAGATTTATTTATTTTGTTTTATCTTGCTTTAAACAGAATTTGGCTAGTTGAGATGTGTGTTTGTTTTATCTTATCTTTAGGTCTCCAAATGAAGAGGTTCGATATCTCATTCAAGATAAAACATAGATCGGGTTATAATTGGTCCACACTCTAGAACACCCAGTCATAATTTAATCTATTTGAGTCATATTAAATATTTACAAAAATCGTAATTCAATGGGATAAAATTGGATACCAGATATGGATCAACCATATGACACGTCACAGCCTATCAAAATGAACAAACCCCTTTACTGACTTATGCAGAACTGGGCATCAAGTATATTATCAGAGCTAAATATGTTCTAAACCTTTCCAGAAAACACTTTGCACGGAAGGCTCGAAGTTAAGTATTGCTGTTTTGACATTTGTTTGGACAGCGTGATGGTATGGGACAAGATGAGATCTCATTCGACAAGTACCTTAGAAAACAGTATCTACTTCTTTACAACTACAAACTGCTTACATTGTTTACATTTTCAGAGGTCAAAGGTGAACACTTCCGATGAACTTTTCCTACCTCTCTCTGTAACTTGTCTTGAGTAAATAGAGCAGACGACCACATTGGAGTTTCAAATGTCATGCCATTTTGTTAAGACGTACAGGTGATACTAACAAGCTTTACTTATTCTTTGGGCGAGTGATTAAAATGCTGAGTAGAGACTTTTTTGTTCAGCATACAATGGCTACCAGTGAACCCACAGAAGGATCAGCGAAGTGACATTATTTCTGAAGAAATGATGACATCTGACAACACAAAATAAAAGTGTTTTACGTCATGCCATGTTTTAGGTTAATTCTTCATCTGGCGTTGGCGATTTAATGTGGTGTAAGCAGCTAATTGTCTATCGAGCAACCAGTCCCTGGGCAACAGGTAGCCCCCTCCCAGCCTTTCTTGTTAAATACATGCACATGCACATGGTGCATGTAGACAAATTTGATTACCCCAAATTTACTCCTAAAATAAGTCAAAGCGCTTTTACAATAATGAGATAATCTCTTCAAGCCTGACTAAATTGCTTAACAACTCTAAACAGTTCATCATCATCATGAACTACTCTGGTATGTCAAATGCTTCAACAGGAACTTTATAGATACAAACATAGGCCATAAACTGTATAATGTACAGACACATGTAGGGCAAATTAGCATCATTAAGGAATAATGCATCCATGGGCTATAGAGTTAGCTGAACACTGCTTGCTGAGGCACCAACTTCCCTTGGACCAAGAATCAGAACTGATAGGGTGTGCTTATCTGCTATGAGGGTTTTAAACACATAAAAATATAATTCAATAATTTTGACTTCGCTTAAAGAAAAGGTTGTAGGTATAAACTAAATTGTTAGTCACATACAAGTAGTACAGTACATGTGATTGGCGATTGGAGCAATGAGCAGTCATTTTAGTCTTGTTTGTTAAATTGTTGTTTTCAACGTAGCAGAATGGACCTAACGGATAATCTTTCAAGGCCATAGTCTTAGCTAAAGACCCGGTCCATCTGTCATTTGGGACACCCGATTTGTAAAAACGGTTAAAATGACAGCTAGAAATTCTTAATTTTAACATGGGAAAGATAGGAGAATTGAAAATTTGGACTAGCAAAATCCCTCACAATAGGAATTTAAGACAGGCAGATTGCCAATACTAGCTATGACACTGTTCAAGGTGCTGGGCAATGTCCATGATGCAACCTTGCAGTCCTTTAAAACTTAGCTGCAGTAGACTTCTAGTACAAAATGTGAATGTGTGGTGCCCTGACTAGGCCAGTTGGTGAACATAGCTTTTATAATATTTTATGACCAATCAATACAGCACTATAGTTATTAATAAATGCACCCATAAAAACACCATTAGTTGCGGTTGTTTGTTTCAACAGTCTGTTCTAGATATATTATTTTAAGCACTGTCAAAAAGTTCTGATTAAATAAAGTAAATAAAACCCTACATTAAATGTACAGTAAAACTGAAACTCATTCTATCGCAAAAGTCACCAAATGGAGGACTTACTGTTTTTGTTGTTATACTTAAGTTATTATTATTCACTACTACCCGGTATATGTATATTTCTAGGGTGCATCTAGACATCTAGGAGCTTATGGGGCTTTGGCTGCCCCTAGACTCTGCCATTAATTACTAAGTCAGTAAATACGAGATACCATACATGTATCCTGTCATTCTAGCTTAAACACTTTGATGGAGTCATTTCATTTTGTTTACCCCTTTATAATCTGGCCACAATCGTAACAATCATAACTTCTGCTTGTTTGTTTGTTTGTGGCCATACTGGTGTTTATTTCACTTATTATAAATGACAACAGGTTGTCCACCTCTAACTTTAATACAGGTAATTAAGAATGGTGGGCAGTGGCAAACTGGGTTTGTAAAAACCATGTCAAAGATTGCCGGAGTCACCTTATGGGATTCCATGATATACATGTATACTGAAGGTCAATAAGGGGATTTAAACCTATGAGGGGTACAGTAAAAGGAAGGTAGGCCTATAGTGTTAGCCAGAGTGGTGTCTCGGTGTCTTTGAGACACCCAAGAAGCAATTTGAGACACCCTGCTTCAGTCCAATTTAACATGAGAAAGATAGGAGAACAGTAAAATGAGACACCCTGTTTCTGTAAAAATGGTGATTTGAGACACCCTTTTCTTGGTTTCTGGCTAATAGTATAAAGGAAGGTCAATAGTCCAACACGCTTACCAATGAGGTTGACTGAACCACTGTCACAGGCCATAAAGTTTTGTAATTATAGGCCTATCGTGATTGATAATGTTGTTGAGTATTCTCGCAATACTTCTGCTATATAGCCAAATAAGGGACAATAGTCACTCCATTGTATAATAGACCAGTGTTAAACCAACTATTTAAACCTACAATAGTGAAACCCACCTGTTAGAATTCTGTGGTGGTAGGTGTGCCACCAGGGTATGTGGTATGTCAAGTTTTCAAATAGTAGACACATGATGTTACATTGTTTCTCTTTGTATCAACATTTTATGTAATATCAGCTTTTCCAGAAAAGGCTGTGTCATTTTTAATCTTTTTATAGGTTAAATAATTCGATAATATATATTTTGCCAGGCTCACAAACATTTTGGTTTTAAATTGAAAAATTTAAATTTATAAATAAAAATTATAGTTTGATTGACGTAACATTATTTTGACCTAGCATATACATGTAAGCTTATATAAAACTTATTTTTGTAAAAATAATTAATTGAATATTAGTTGTTTCTTTGTTTTAAAGCAGAAAGAATACTTAATGTTTAATTTTTATCTCGAGTTTTAAGTAGCTTACGGTTCACATACAGGTTTTTGCTGTCAGCCGGCCGGCCGGCCTACATTTTACCGGCTTCAGCTTGAGTGCAAATTCAATGTCATGCATTACATACAATGTACAGGTAAATGCGATAAATTGGAGGCAATTCTGCAAAAATAAATAAAATTACAAGAAATCGAGACGTGAATAATGAAGACAATTTAACTTACCGATATTTACAATCCGGATTCCTTCGTCCCTCTCCAGAAATTCCAGTGTCATCGTAACATTCTCCAGTTTTTGAGTACGGAAAGTTGGTCTCTTGTTGACATGTTTGAATTTCTTGCCGGACAGCACCTCAATTAAGGCAACAAGTCGTAAACCATCGCCTAAATCCGTTTCCAAATCCGCCAATGCCTTGTTCACTGTCTTCAGATGTTCGTTTGCCCATCTTGTAAAGGTATTTTTTTGAATAATTTTCCATTGGGCGTCGTCCGCTAGGTCTCGCTCGGCCGCCGACATTTCTTCGTCGTCCTCGCCTTCACCGTCTCTCTGAGGATCTCCGCTCGACATCCTGATATTTATTTGTTACGAGTGACCTCCCTTTACTACAGAAATGAATCACAACGGGGTTTCCGTTGGTAGTAAAATGCACTGAGATTTTAATAATCCCACTCGTGGTGTGATTTTAAATTCACCACGTTTTCCGTCTATCTGTGGGAAAAAAATTAAAATCGATTTGATTTCAAACGCGAGAGTATGTGGCATAAGTTTTAAACCAGGGGCACTTGTTTAAGCTTATTTTCTTTTCTTAAAAATTAGGCAGTTTATGGTACGGTATAAAATAATTGGGATTTCAGCATATATACATATTTGACTATAAAATGTCCGGTCGATAGAATGGAGGTCATTTATTGATCACTGAAACAAAAGGCTGATTTAGGGTGTGTGCCTGATTTCAATCACTTTAGTGGGTACCGGTATGGACAATTCGTTTCGTAAAAACGTCTCTTTTAAAGACGTTTCCTAATAAGGACATCAAGACGTTTACTTAGGTGTATTACCTATATACCGAACAGACAATTAGGGAGTGTGGTCAACTCACAGTATAAGTAAAGGATGGATAAAAACAAACACAACATTGTACCGATTTATATCGTCCAAGCCCTAATAGAATGTTGGAGAAGATATTTATCAGCTTAGATCAAATTTAGGCGTATACCATATATGCATGTTACTATATTGGAATATTGTTTAAATTTAATTGATACCATGAATGAACCAACAAAATCGAATTAGTAGATATGACAGTTTTTACTGGTTATAACTGTGAGCACATTTAATATATCGATGGCAACTCAAATAGTATAACCTATATATTGATTGAATGCAGAGAGAAAAATTAGCTTGCCTTCACCGGGATTCGAACCCAGGACATATAGGTTACAGGCCCAACGCTATAACCTATAGAATATAAGCCTACATGTGAGCGGATTGAACCATGTTTACATCCAGGTGCAAATAATTTGTCCACATGTATATTGTAAAATATGTTTATAATATTTGGTTATAACTATAACAATTATGCGGACTCCTTCTAAAGTGAAACAATCGTATGCAAATTTAATGGAAGCATTTATGAAAGCAAATGTTTGTTTTCATAACGTGAGTGTCGCAAATGCAAAACATATTAAAGGATTACTGACTCTTTTGTTCATGTATGAATAATTATTTGCGAATAACACTTTCTTAGTTTGAACCGATTCTAGTCTAGAAAACCCTGCAGTATACACGACCTGTCAGGGAATCGAACCAAACCAATGACCCTCAGAGTGAGGCATGAAATCAGCAAAAGTGCCTGGCGGCCACCACAGACCACTATGCCAAACCGATCCTTTGGAGAATTGAGTTTATTGTTTTGTTCTAGATTCATAAATGGGACACAATTCCTGGCTTGTTGCAGACATTTCTATTTTATATATTATCTTGTGGTTTCTTGCAACCCTTACTTTGGTCAACTGCGTTTGCTAATTATTTAGGCTAATTATAAGTTTGAATTGAATCGGCGTTAAAAACGCCGTGCGGATTCAGCTGTTTCCTTACAGTATATAATCATGCGCACTTATGTCTATATACACTCTTAGCAATAATGATTCTTTCAGGGTTCTGTATAGAAAAGATGGAACCATATGTATAAGAAACCATAACGGCAAAAATGATTGTTTGGAAAAGATGGAGCCAGGCATCTATATATATGGAACCATTCCGACATAAACGTTCTTTGGTATAATACAAAAGGGAGAAATATTTGGAACAGTTGCTATGAGTGTTTCATACAGAACCATAAAGGGTTCCACCAGAGCCATGACTGAAGAACCTTAAAGGGTTCCATTAGAACCATGTTTTGCTAAGAGTATATACTAGTATATAACCATAAAATGTAAAGGCTTTTGCTCGGTTGGGGAAATAACATACCTTCCCGGCGTTACTTAACCTTTATTAAATGTGATTAATCATGTTCTTAATGTCGCGACAAGCATAGCGATATAGTTCACTTTTATACCGGTGGTGAACACCAATTATATATCCTGCCCCACACTAACACAAATAAGGCGTAGCGGTTTTTTTTTCTCTGTTAACGTAGTATAACAGGACTCGGAACACATATAGCGCTAGCCAGATGAACTTCTAGTTACATAAGGCTTGATTTAAGTCTTTTTCAAGCAATGTCATAAAGATGTTAATATATCGATCAAAGGCTATAACATGTCACTTTACTGTACATTTATCGAACTGACTTGTTCAGTTAAAAGTGTCGTGCACATGTGGTTTTTATTAGACTATACGTATTTGGGAAGAGCCAAGTTACGTGAGATAGAATTAGATTGCTTTTAAGCTGAAAGATATAAAGATGTTTGTCTAGCCCCTTGCCGAGCCATTACGCAAGTCAAGGCCCGTGCTGATGCACATAATCTACACAAATCAGTTAATCTTGTTAGGTGAGTTAATCGCTCGAGTACCCTGCAGTAGCTGTTGTTTTAGCCGCGTAAGGCCGCCTGGGTATACATTTCATAGGGACCCCCGGGAAATACCACGCCCTTATTTCGAGTGTTTGTATTGAAGGAGGGCCTCCGCTGTAAACTGTAGGCGTTTTCTCTTCGGTTCCAGTGTGGGTGGGTGGGTGTAGGAGAGAGGTCAATTGAATGTCAGTTTGTTGTAACCTTGAGGACAAGCTTTGACATAGCAATTGTTCTGGCGGGCGCTTACTAGCGGTTGCCGTTGTGCTCTCAGAGCTATAGCTAAGGGTCAAAATGAAGCCAAGAGTGATGTCTTTGCATTAAGTCCTGTGTCCTCTGTCCGTCCTGTCATGTCTTTGTTTGTTACCAGTAATTTCGAGGCTGATTTCACAATGTTGAGCTTATGTGACGCTACTGAGGAAAAACTCACCGAAATGTCCAAACCAATTATCGTATTCGTTGTACAGATACAAGTATATAGTCGTAAGATTTTGGTCAATAATAACTTGAGTTTATTGGCTTTCACCCACCGTGGGCACATATTCAAACTCGACGTCACTATCCAGAAGACCAATTAGATGAAATATAATTTTATGGCACTGTGGCAAAGCATGCGCCTTTTCATTGAATCAAGACCTTTAAGCACGGCGTAAAACACCAATCAATCAATCAATCGACCAACCAATCAATCAGTCAAGGCAGGACAGGACACCACAGCAAATTGCTTTTGTTTTGTCCCTTGGCTGAGAGAACACCTCTACCAAGGAAACTTAAATTGGACCATGAGCGCACAGGCACCAAAGCATATAATGTTTTAACGACACATTGCAAACAAAATCCTTAGCAAAGTTGTGGAAACAATTCCATATGGCCTTGAGTGTGGCATGTTCCATAACCCATGAGAAATGTTCGTAATCTGTTTCTGATAATCCATAAATAATATATATGATTGGAATAATCCTTCCACCGAGACAAATTACATAGCCTATTCCTTTTAATCTATGGAATGTTCCGCTGGAGCTTTATTGGAGGAAGATTACTGAACTTTTGGCTTATAAGATGTTAAGGAATATTTCTTTCCCAATTGACCTGGATCTATCATCTCCCGGGTCTGAAGGCTTTGATACTTTGGTATCATTTAAATTTTAGCAGAAAGTATGACAAAAGAACCGGATAATTTCGGCATGTCCGTTATTCAAACAAACACATTGATTCTGCATTATTGTTGACACAGAACTTAACAAAAAAACACGAATAACCCTTACTTTGAACTTAATCTGAGCCCTGAACTAAACCTAACCAAACTACTAACACTGGTATGTTAACACCATAGACATTTGAGGTTATTCTGACCATAAACATAACCCCGAACTCAACCTTAACCAAAAGAAAACCCTAAACTTGACAAAACGGTCTTTCTTTGCACTGTGCACAAACTCAACATTTATAAAGCAAATTGCAAATTATCAAGAGCGGATTTCTGCACTGAAGTGGAAGGTCAAATACAATAGACCTATGCGATGCTGGAAAGAGACAATGCCACCAATAAACCGGCGAATTCTCCCTCAAGTTATGGTCATCCAGGCCCACGCCATTCCGTTCAGAACCACAAGGAAATCGGTTATTAAAGTTTCATCAAACACATTCAACGTTTCATTCCATTAGGCCTATTTTCTGTTTTCGGTAAACCCACAATAGGTCTGACAGTGACCCACAAACTAGGCACTGTATGGAAACCGAGACAAAACGAAAAGCCGGTAGTGTATACAACTTTACATGCATGCAGCATAAGATATTATAACTGGAGGAAACTGTCTCACGAAAGATTATGTCATTTGGTAGTTTTGTTGAACTGTTATCGAAATTTGCGGACACAGAATCCTGCCTTGTGTAAACATGTTTTGATAGTTAATCCGTCCATTGTTTTGGCGGTTAGCCTACGTGCATCTGAGTGCATCAGTAACCCTCAAAGGCTGATAACAATGTATAGTACTGATATCTTTGACGGAAATTCTTGACGTTTCAAGGTAATTATCCGCGGAGGAAAAATAGTTGCGCCTTGATCCGGTTTGACTTACACTCTGAAACCACAGTGTATGTATGCTTGTTGATACTTATTTTGTGCAGGTTTATGTTGCGTGCCAGGACCCACAGGCCGAGTAGCTAGCAGGTCTCCAGCGAAAAGGCTCGTTTTCAAACAAATATGCTTATAATCCTGTCAATCATCTTTTGCGTTTGGCGATTTTGGTCTTAAAAGGACGAAGCTACATTCCAAGTTTGAAGTTAATCCGCGAATTTGTTCTCAAGTCATTGTGTTGACAACACGCATAGACGTGAATATTATAAAGGCACGCAACGTCGATTATGACCACTATGATATATTTTTGCGAAATTCGTTAAAATGCAATCTGAACAGAGGAATATTTCGACGGACGAACGCACAGTAGCATTTCTATGTCCCCGCCTACAAATCGGTTCGAAACCTAATGGAGGCAAGCAAATTTATCTCTCTTCACTATTCATTTTATTAAGCATCTGATTTATTGATAGTCTATTCCTTAATTTAGTGAGCAAATACATGTTATTGTGAAGGTAAAACCTTTCACATTATGGCCACGAGGGTAAAGTCACCATGGTCACTTAACTGTTTTTCCATTGTTTTATCAATAAGCACATTATATGCATTTGAACAGTTTACACTTAAGAGCTGATAACAATGTACTGTATAGTACTGATATATTTGGCGGAAATTGTTGTCGTTTCAAGGCGTTTATCTGTTGTTGAAAAATAGTAATCCGGGTTGACACACAACTTGTAAGCTTGTCGGTCGTATTTATATGTGTAGGATATTTTGCCTTATTAAAGTGCAACATATATTTCTAAAAAAATAATCACTCTGGCACAGGGATATCGATTGATATAAATCGATGAATCATCTCATGTTCCAGATAGACTCCCCGAGACAAGCTTCTAGATATGTCTTTATTTCGAGGTGTTATGGACAACCCATATATATCTCGAGAGACGGTTATGACTATTTACATGATGTATAAAATATGTGATAAACATTTAGCAAACATAATATTCGGTATACGGGTTAAGAATAAATCAATCTGTAAACTAATATTTCAAAGCAATATAAATTAATCAATGTATAAGCTTATATATATCCACTATAAAGAGAATGAGAATGACAAGTTGTGTGATCCAGAGGGTTGTGTGATCCAGAGGGTTGTGTGATCCAGAGGGTTGTGTGATCCAGAGGGTTGTGTGATTCAGAGGGTTGTGTGATCCTTTAGATTTGTGTTTCCCTTGTATGTTATAATGGGTCTTTGTGAAATAAACAGCTTAGGTATATAAGATTTTGATACTTCTGTATAAGGACACTAGTTTATAATGCGATTAACTGATTTCTATAATTTAATGCGTGTGAGAGCAAATGCATCTTATATTGTGCAAGTAAAACTATATTGCTGATGTGTGTGCACAACGCCTCCAACTAACATCAACACCATCTGCATGAACAGAATAACACGAAAGCCAATTTCACATTGGTGCAATATTGGGTTTTCACGCACTTTCTCGCGTTACTTGTCATCTACTGCCAGTCAGCCAACGTGTTATCTTTAAAATCACATGATGTTTTACCTAGAATAAATGATAATATTGGCCAATGGTGCACTTTTATACAAAATAAAGACATACAATTAACAAGCTCAAGGTTCTAAAGGAAAGCATTTCGAGGAATTTCCCTTAGCAACCTCTTTGATGTTTGTTTATGACACTAGTTTATCTGATTTGCAATTACTGGTTGATCCTTTCATTCCTTGGTGGGATTTCAACACATTGAAAATATGCAATAAAATATTAAGTTTATATCGAAAAACAGTTGTCTTTCATTTTAACCATTGTAATGCTTTCTTGAGAAAAGTTTGCTTCAGATTGGTCGTAACAACGGGTAGTTCAATGGGTCCATGGATTAATTGATCTCTTGATAGGTTATTAGGTTGGCATTTTGGTTGGTCAGTCGGGTTGATTGTTCAACTGTCGATGTATATCTTTCTATAGTTATGAAAAACTGTAATTGAACAAATCGTTGACTCGTACGTCCTGCATGCATGTATACTATTATTCGATTTCTGTTATTATTGATTCTGATCTATAGCGACTTCAGGTTTTCTTCAAGTTTGGTGGCGTGGCTGTTGTATAGTATATAGTAAAGTAAGAACCAAGAAGATAGAAGTAAACGTCAGGGTTAGTAACAATTTTGAGAATTTAGTTTTTTGGGGTTCAATTTCAGTGATCGATCAAATGCCGGATACCAGGCTCACTGATAGACCATGTGTCATTGTATCTTTCCTTAGTCTAGCCATTCGGGCTATTGCTGCCCTTTGAGACTATTTTTACAAGGATGCCGTAGTCTATATATAAACACCGCGCGGTACCATTACCAGCTGTGCGTCTTGGTACGATATACACATCACTCACGGCAATTCTTTGTGGTTCAGGGAGCTTTTGTATGTTTAAAATGAGGCTATTGCCGGATGCTGATGGAGAAGGAAGGACTCACAGTGAAGAGAATAACATTGTCTACAAGGGGATCGTTTCGGGATTAACCATTCTTCACCTATAAAGCCTTCAAAACTTAATTCTCCCGTCCCAAAAACAAAAACGAATTTGACATTATTTTGGTTTTCAAGAAAATGTCCCGAAAGGAAAACGAAAGTACAAAGAAACATCCGAATACGAAGGTCAGAAAACTTCTAATGTTATTTGTGTTCTTTTTACAATATATTTGTCGGATTACGTTTGTAGACCTACTAAGGTACATTAACAAAAGACTCTTCATGGATTTTGTATTAATAAACGTACTTCCATTTAACAAGGTGTTAAAATAAGGTTTCAACTTTGGCTTAATTCTGAGTAAAGGATACATACAGTTGGGAGAAATTCTGGACAAGTATTAGCCTATAACTACATTTTATTGGCAGCATAAACCAAGTATACCTTAAATTTTAAATGTTCTCCCTTAATTAGACCTGTAGTTTATTCCATGCATATAGTTCTGATTATTTGCAATATTTGCGATAGAGATGTCACTAATTTAAAATCATAAATAATCAAAGTCGAATATATTTATAACCCTAAAAACGTCCTTGCGTCCAAACTATATCTGGACTTTTATTCAAATATGACAAAAACCCAAACTTTGTATCAACAATCAAACACCATAGTTAATACATTTATTATCCTTTAAATTGTCTTATTTTCTAAAATGTTAAGTTTTTAACGACCTAAATGGCTTCTGTTCTGGCAACAGGTGATTTATTGCAGCAGAACAGACGATGTGCAATCCAGGGGAGATAATCGCGTACAGTTTCCGTTGACCCATAACGAGAAAACTGTTAGGCGTTAAAACAGGCCAGTGATGAAAAATTAGCCACGGCTGGTGCTCGATAAATATTATACCAGATGTCGACAAGCATCAAAACATCGGTGACTTTTGGTATTTTTGCGATTGGAGGAAAAAGACCGAAATAATTACACGTAATTAAATCAGTGCATGGACTAGATAGGTATTTAGGACAGACTATACAAAACACATGCATAAAGAATATATATCCACATTGGTAAGCCACTACAATTTATACTACCTGTACAATATATAAATAACATATAAAGTTTCAAATAAACACTGTTTAATTTGCCTTCACATCAAGTTATAGTTTTATACGGGAGTATTCGGCGTATTTTCGAAAAGACTTTCGCTACAAAACCTTTATAAATTGTATTTCATTTAAACGGGTGTATCCCGATCCAGGTACGGTCATTATACAGCGTATGCTTTACTGTATATATTATTATACAGTTACTGCGATATGATTTCAAGAAATATACAAAAATTAGTAATATATAAGTGTCGGCCTATCAAATACACAATAATAATGACTTTTATATCTGTTTTTCAATGATCTTGAAGTATACAATAAAGTAAATAGACTTACCGGCCGGCTTGTTTTGGCCGAAACCTCTCGCTGTAGCTGGCAGCGTAAAGTCCCGGTGTTCGGGAAAGGGATTATGGTACCGCTGGAGAATCCAGCTTCCTCTTCGCTGGCTACTTGTTACAGGCGCTCCAGAAGAGGAGAGAGTCAAAAGAATTCCCTACAGTCAGATAGGAGTAAGAGGAAATTTGAGAGCAGGGGGAGTAGTGATGATGTACTGGCAGACTGCGCACACCCTCCTATGTTTACACGGGGGCCCAGTTCCTAATTTGGACTCAGCCTGTAAACTGACACTGGATTCTAGACAGATCCGACCATCCTAACCCTACTAAATACACTCACCAGTAATTCTACTGTTTTACGGTTTATATATACTGACGAGTTCAAACTTACCAGGAAAGTTCGGGGCTTTTGTTGATAAACAGTTGTCCACGGTTGTGCTATAGGCCTATTCCTTGACTGATTTAACAGATAGAGATTTCGGAAGTTAGCTGGAAATATTGTCGACAAGGGGACAATTGTAACAAAAAGATAAAGCCGTTTACGCCTGGATTACTAAGCCTGTGTCATAAAAGATCTTAAATGTAGATCTGTACGCAATGCAGATGTTATAAAATTAAGACGATGTATTGGAGTGTATTTATACAATATAAACAATTATTGTTGTTGTTGTATTGGGTATAATTGTTTGATTGTTTGATATTTTCCGTTTCCACTCGTTGCCGGCAGGAAAGGAACAACTCCCCACTTCATCGAAGTATGTTATTTCGCAGGGTCGTAGATCGACACGTGTGTTAACACTGTATGATTACTGTTGCTTAATTATCTAGTCATTTCACTCGGCCCAGCTTATTACTTCGCAATTGGTGGATTTTTTTACTGTGTTCGCCTGGTTTGTAAGTGCATGCTTGATAAAAGATAAAATACTTTATTGACCAATTTACTGATTTTTTCTTCGTTCGTACTTATAACGTGTGGGACACATACATTTGAGATAAATAAAAAAATAAACAAAGAATTAAAATGAAATTTAAAAAATAACACTAAAATTAGGGAAACTGCATTTTTAATTCTTTAATTATTTTTCCCGAATGTATGTGTCACACACTCTATAAATACGAACACGATTTTTGGGATCAATCACGTATTTTATTAATTATCAAGCCCTTAGAAGCCAGGCGACCATGATTTGCATGCCGTGAAGTGTGTGAAATGATATTCAGTTCAACGAAAGCTCCAAAACAAGCCATCAATCTCCATCCTCAAATATCCCAGAGGACAAAGTACAGCGGAGTGAGAATAGGACCTACATGCTGGTTTTAGTCCGGTCCGTGTTGCTGTGATTTGTCAAGTTAGGGCGTGGTATAATATGGATGCTATTTGATAAGATGAAATCTGCTTGCAATGAAATGTAATCGGACGCGGATATACGAACACGTGGGTAGGTCACTTTAAACACATGGGGTGACTATATGTACGACTTTATACCGAAGTTTATATCTATAGTATTATGTAAACGGACATGGTGTGTATTATAGATAAACAGATGTAGGAGTCACTTGATCACTTCCACATGCATGATGAGGACAAATTTGAATTTTAAAAGCTCACCCAATGCCATTTAGCTCAACAGACGAACAATGAATGACATTCAAATTTCTACCCATGCACTGTCTTTAAAACGCATATTCAATTGGATGCAAAATAAATCCAAAATAAATTTAAACTACAATCTTATTTGTTACTCGTGTAATTAATTTGTTTGGTCTATATCCTAACCAATAAACAACAAACAAACAATTTAGTATTGGTGTGAGTACCAGTGGTGTATAGGCAACTGGAAAACGCCAGAGGGATTATACCGGTATCCTGTAGCCATTAACAATACTGTAGTATCCCCCTTCCCATCTTCCTATGCAAGGGTCAGTATGTGTAAGGCGAGACTTCCACAATACTATCCCTTGCTGTAATTCGAAGGGAAAACGTGGCACAAATTTCATTGGACTATGGTAGAA
>JAVFBX010179871.1:0-14683 GCA_034783855.1 Mopalia kennerleyi
TTGTCTCCGTCGTCATATAAGTGAAATACCATTGAGTACGACGTTAAACACCAATCAAACAAACAAACAAACACTAATATGTACATGTATATATATGACATAGTTGCCATCTACAGCCATGGCAAAACTTGTTGATATGGGGCAAGGAATCTTGTGAGGTTGTTGTATTTAATGAGGGTTTAGATTTTTTTTTGGAATATTAACATAAAAAATGAAATGCACACAGTGACACTCAACGAATCCATCGTTACAATGAAGTCATTTGCTACAGAATTAAATTGACCTTTATTTTGACTACATTATTGATATGCTATGACAGTTATCACTTAGTATTAATAATTCCCATTTATCATGTTTCCAGGCACACAAGTGGAGAAATTGAAGATAAAAGAAGATTAGATGAGTATCCAGAACTCTGTGATAATCCATTGATATACACTGTTTCCCATATACACAATGTACATGTAATACCATTGTGAGAAACTTCATCCCACATACATATGTGGGGTGAGCACTTGACATAAACTAGCGAATCAAATTTTGTGCTGAAACTAACTTTTCCAGCATGATACCTTGGTGATTGATGACCCCTCGTTTGAATAATAATCTGTTTTCAAGTTTTCATTTGGAATATTTTAAATTCTTCAAAATTATTATTGTTATTTACTGCCTTACAAACAGTTTATTCTTGTCATCGCGTATTAAAACGTTAAATTGAATTGCATTTATTACAGGACTATACGCCTTTTGCACAGAACTCATGTTAGCCAATCAATGCTTTTATATCACTACGCAGTAAATTGTAATACACATGTCATTTGTGCTTTGGTTTCAAATATTATATGGAAAAATATGCATAATAAATGTGAGATGGAAAAATCATTGCTACCAAACCAAAGGCTCCCATCTGAAGAGTGGGAATTTTCATCCCAGAGTCAAGTTGTGTGGGATTCTCTTAATCTTCATAATGCTAGTACAATTTTTTTAGCCCCATGGCTAAGGGCAGTATAATACAATTTTATGCCGTCAGTTATGGAGGAACATTAATATTCCAACCGAGTATCTGTATATAACACTTCACATTATGGTTGTGTTGCTGTTCACTTTGGAAATATATCATATAAATACCCTTAAGCACTGCGTTTAACACTAATCAATCAATCACAATATTTTGGGACAACACTAACTGAGTTTGAACTGTGAGGATTGTTTGTTCAGTTTAAAGATTCAAATCTTCTGAACTAGAATCCGTTTTCCAGCGTGTTTAAGCGTAAACTTGACAGTTTGAAATGGTCAAATTGTTGTCAGGGAAGGCAAATAATATTACATACGACGCTAAAGCCTAATCTAACAAACCATTACCATCTCATGTTAATGAACAAGGACATGATGAACTAGAAAGGTTGTTTAATAAGTATAATGCCCTCACATAAATAAACAATAAGGTTTGTTTTAGATGGTTTTAAATTATAGCCCGACAGATACAGCCAATTTAATGTAGGCATCTCATTTAATCAGTTGATTATACTATCATAAACTCTTAACTAGTTTTATGACATGTCACAAGTGCTTTAAACACAGTGTCTGGGGTGCAACATAAACATTGTCCTCTGAAGAAATAAATATTTGAACAAACTACTTTTTATCAGGAGTAAGCAATTCGGAGGTTTTGAGTTATGATGTTGCGACAACAGAGTGACGTCCCTTTGGGAAATGACATTGCCACTTTATGGCACGGGAGGGCAGTCTGCCTATACTTTAACATTGCGGGTAGTTGGTTTGCTGGAAAATATAGCTTTAAAATTTTAACTTTTGCAAAAAATAATATGTTAAGCTATGGGAAAGGGAAATTCATATGGTTTTATTCACGTATACCTGTTAATTTGCAATATTCCCTCTGCCGCCCATGTTAAAAATCGTGGATTGACCCTCCCTTGCAGTAAACCGATAACGTTATTTCGCAAAGGGTCGTCACTCTGTTGTTGTAACGTCATAACTGTGAATCCCCGTATTGGAAGAGGAACGTTAAAGCTCTGGTTTGGGTCCGGGGACAACAAGAGCCGTTCTGTTTGTGATGTCTTTGTACTGGGTCTTGTGTTTGTTGTCAGTAAGGTTACCTTTACCCATTTGGCTGGCAGCTGTTCTGTGAGAGAGATTAAATTAAGTATAATGTATTAAAATTTCATCAAACCATAGTAAGAAAGCTTTACGCTAAAGTTTACAAAACCTAGACTAATATTTGTTAAAAATATCTTATAAAATAATATACTTTTATGTTATTCATTTGAATATTTTGTTAAAGCAAGGGAATAACACTCGCTTGTGTAACCAGTTTACACTAATCATCATTTTATGCTAATAAGGCAGGTCAACATTCCTGGATATGTGTGATTGTGTATATAGGTGTGTGACGGTTGAACAGAATGTTAAGTTAGCAATAATTAAATTTGTTATAAAGTTTCAAAAGTCTTAAATTGTTTTGCAGCTTTATGGTATCCTTACCTATTCTTGGGTGAATTTATGGTTGTAATTTACAAGATGGCAATATACCAGAATATGCCAAATAATCAAAGGATACAATGACCAAGCTGTCTACACCAAAGCGAAAAACATTCTTTTAGAAAGTGAAGTTTCTCTCTTTAGCATATAGGCAATAAAATCTTGGAAGGAAACCTAATTCTTCACATAACTAGGTTTTTGATGTATTGATAGTTTATAGAGAGAAAGAAGCAATTGTACAATATATCTGTTGAGATAAAACTAGAATCACTTCAAAATGACCAGCTCATGAAACCACTATCAAAGAAACAATCCTCTGTTCTGAAACTGGAAATGTAGTTTTGTACGATTCTACAAAATATATGTTAATGTTGGTCCACTACATGTATGTTCTTTTTATAATGTTAATGCATAAGAACAATGTCCCTTTTCATTAAGAGCCCAAGTATTTAGATCGTTTAGTGTACAGATATTGTATTTTTACTTGAAATATTTTGTCCTATTTTTAAAGAAAACATTTATGTCAAAACTAGTGCTTTTACTATTGTCTACAATCAATTAAATGTGTTCTAATATGAAGCAATTAAAATGAAATCAGATCCTTATCTATGCCAAGAAAAGTGTTTGGGTATTATTTTTTAATTTCAGTTTCATGGTCCTTTTTATATTCTAAAAGTTTTGATCACATTGAAAGGATGACAAAGCCATGTAATAAAGTGGTATTTTCACTGGTCAATTCGTTTCCTTGAATTTGTTTTTTGTGGTTAGCTATGGAGAAACATTAATTTTCAAATAGAGCATATGTATATATAAACACTTTACATTATGATTGTGTTTCTGTTTACTCTTTGGAACATTATGGAAATACCCTGAAATATGGTGTTAAATACAAATCAATCAACGTCGCCCTACTGAGATATCACAACGTTGTGACCTCTTACAGAAGACTGCTCCATCGCCTTCTCTGTTGTTCTGTGAGTTCATCACGTACACCTGCAGAACAGTCTATTGAGCTACCGGTCACTGTAAAATGTTAATATTTTTTTACATGAAAATCATATATTCATGTAATAAACATAAACATAAAAGAGCTTATCCAACTCGAGTCTGTAAGGTATGAGGAATATCACTAATGTGTCCATGTGTTAAATTACAGGTCACATAGGCTATTGTTAGATAACCTCTAATTAGGTACCTCCATTATCTCTGAGGCAAAAATAAAATTGAACAGTCTTAAAACTCGGCTTCTCATTGAAGAAAAAAGGATATGTATTTCCAAAGCTTATTCATATTAAGTTAGCACATGGATGTCAATTAATAAAAAATTATGAATCACATCCTCTTCTATGAAAGTCTCAAAGACAAGTTTTAACTTTTTTAATAGATCTTATCAGTCATGCATTCAGACTTGGAAAGAAATTTGTCTATAAGAGACCACAAATGACAGATTCATTATCTGTCTGTTGTACTGTAGAATTCTATTCTATAAGCAAGTTATGTACGACCAAATGTCAATTTTTAGTTCTTTACTAGGTGGAACCTATACCTAATCATAAATTTACCCTCACCCTGACATCGATGTTATATCTTACTGTTAAACGATGGACTGATAATAAAAAAAACAGCGAATTGTTGAAAGTCATGACTTTGAATTTGTTCTAGACTTTACCAGAATAAGCACTTGTGTTTAGTTGGGTTATAATTCACCCAGGAAAATAGAAATCAATCAATGAATGCATTTCAGCATCAATTAGTTTTTCTACAAAAAGCCATGAATACCTTTACCGCTAGTTGCTGAAATTCATACTTGTTAATAATGTGATAATCCGAATGACTTAAAAAGTTTAAAGCTACCTGCATACTCTAGTTTGTGAATTATATATAAAATTCTGTTTTATTCTTTCAGGACTAAAAAAAAATAATTGTATTTACAATTCTTTTGTTGTTCTATAAAGGAGTCTTAGTATTTAGTTTGCACAAATCCTTTTGTCTCTCTGTTGTAAAATTACAGCATTTTTCACTTTGTAAAAATGTAAATAAACAACGTTGAGAATTGTGGTTTAAAGATTCTCCATTTGACTGGGTTAAAAACCTTTCCATGACACACGGTTATTTCACTCACATTATGGCATGTCAGCGGTATTCAGTATAAAAGGAAATTATGTTTGGTGCCATTTTGACACAAAACATGGATCAAAATGACAATGGTTTCAAAATATTAGGTCAGTCCATCATGTAAGATATGACGTGAATTTCAGTGTCTGGTTTAGGGTTAGGTTTAGTTTAGGGTAAGGTTTGTGTTGGGCTTCGTATAAGGGTTAGTTTTAGGTTTAGTATTAACCCTAACCCGGAACTAAAAAATTCACGTATATCTTACATGACGGATAGGCCAAATATTAGAAGGATATTGGGGAGGTTGAGAAATCTTCAGAAGGCAGTCCTCTGACAGCATCTGTGACACAGGCACAATTAAGTGAGGTCACACACATTTAGCCAGTTTGATGTTACAGAAGAAAAAACCGCATTTCTGACTCAACAGTTGGCATTTCATCTGTGAAGTTAGTTCTCAGTTCCCGATTCGTCTAAATCACTTTCCAGCCTTGAATCGGGAATTAGCAACTAGCTTCACAGACATTTAAAAACACCCCTATAGGAAAGTCCCATGAACCACACACTCAAATTGCATTTGGGATGGTATTTATTAATATCACGAGTACAATATCTGTTATAGAAGAAAAGTGATGAACCATTAAACTGGATATAGGATAAAAAAAATATCAGGTTAAGTAATTGATGAAATATTTACTTTGACACATGTAAATATAAATGATTCTTAAGAATTTTAAATAGGTAAGCCAAATAAATTACTAAAAGGTTCCGCATCAAGCCAGGTAGACATGTACTAAAATATTAGTAATATGTAACAATTCAACCATGGTAACATTAGTTATAAATCCAAAATAATTGATAGGTATTATTTGATTTGGGAATACTACTAGGTTCATCAAATGACCTCTAAAAAGAGATAAATGACGAATTGGTAGATTGGTCTTTAACGCAACTTATATGACCGTCCATAAAATGAAGTGTTTGAATATTAAATGACAAAAAATTTCATGGAAAATTGTTTTCTGTGAACCCAGTGGATATGGTAATAAAATAACAAGATACAGTTAGGGACAACACTAAACTCCTGTTTGAACATTTGTAAGCTTATATTGTTGACACAAACCTCAAATATGGAGGTAAAGCAGAAAGAGTAACAGCTTTAAATGCCACTTCAAAGTGTGCAATGATGTACCGGTAAACTGCCAGACGGCTCACATCTAGATTCTACACACTTGAATGAACTCTAGCTTACATTAAACACTTATTTTTACCTAAACTTAATATTATAATGGCATATTTTCATAGAAAACCATCTGTATTGCATTTGCAATCAAATTAGCATAGCCGTTAATGAGTTAATTTAAAAAGCGGTAGTTATATCATAAAGTCGTGGCTGTCCCCTATTGGTGGATGCTTTCATTTAAAACCGCAAGTGAGGGTCCCTCCCCAAGCAAAACAAACAACCGCTTGTACATATCAACCTGGTACTAAACCTGGATTTGTTAAAACTACATGTCAGCTGAAAACCTGCAATAAGTATGTGTTACTCAAAGAGCCATTTTGATATGTATACAACTGATTTACATTGGGCTTGTATGACCAAGCTTGTGTAAACGCTGTTGTTGTTACAGATGCCTGCCTAGGCATCCATAAGCAAACGGACACACTGGTGACTGACAAACAGGGTGTATCTTACCTCCTGATGGTGTGGAAGTCAGAGATTAGGAATTGTGTGAATGCGCATAAAATATATCTATGCCCTTTAGTGCATTTGCTTTGTACATATAGGGTATTCCCCTTTCCCTGCCTAAACCAAGAGTATGTATCATATAGGGTATTTCCCTCCCGCTGACTAAACTAAGAGTATGTATCTCCAACCTCACTCTACTCTTGTCAAAACTGATCATTGTACATCAAAGCATAAATCAGGCAGTCAAGTCTGTTCTGCTTTCAATAGAACAGCAGGATAGTCAAGCACAGTTTCCTAACTCGATCAGTGAGCTGTTACACCTACTGCTTTACCTGCATGTATAAAGAAAAACACAATGGCTTGGCTGAACATAACTGACACACTTTATCATATTGTGAGCATTGACAAGTTTTCAATATTAATATACAATCAAAACAGCTATAGAGGTAGTGACGCACCTGAGTTTAGTAGACACCAATCTTGTTATATACGAGAAGTCCCCTGTGTTTCACAAAGAGGACTTTCTTGGTGATACAATATTACTTTTAAACAATTTAAAGAGGCAGATTTGGTTGTACTCTTCATTAACATATCACACACTTCATAACCAGAATGTTTCACCAATTTTCAGTCCACTGTCATTTCAAGTGATTTAATATGATCCTGTATCTTGTTGACGGCCTGCAGATAATTAATCTGGAAAACCTCCATATAAATCTTGACAAACATCTCCGGTAACAGCACCTTCATCAGGTAGTCCAAGTACTGTCAACACAGAAAAGAGGAATACTCATTCAGTATATTCTCAAAGAGATTTGGAACGAACAGCTACAATAATATACACTCTGGTTTGAGTGACACTGATTGGTTAATAGTTTATAATTTCATGTTTTTCAAAACATAAAATCGGTAATTCAAGGGGTTGGTTTCATGTTGGGTTTTAATGCAGTACTTAAAGTTATTTCACTCTCATGTGCCAGCCCAATGGGTGAAGGAAACCAATCTCGTTGCCACTGGTAACAACAACAAAAAGACCGGACAATCACAGGATTTTATACAAAGACATCACAAACACATCAGCTTTATGTTACCCCTTAGCTCTGAGAGGACCAGGGCAACAGGAAGCTCCCTCCCAACCCTTTTCAACTGAAGGTGAATCCTCCTAATGCTACCCCATAGTGCCTAAAAAAAACCATTGATGTGCTACACTGACACACCCTGTGTACACATTTTACATGAAGCATGTCATTTTCCGTCATGACTGAGCTTGTTGGGAAGTTGAGGCTGGACACACATGTGTTTCATTTATTAGCTGGGATGCCAAAGTAGTTTCTGAATTTAGTCAAAATTTGGAATTGTCAACCAGGCAAGTGTAAGTGTAAATGTTTGTTTGTTTGTTTGATTGGTGTTTAATGTCGTACTCAAGGGTATTTCACTTATATGACGCAGAGACAAAAATAAAACGTACAAACAGATCAGCTTCCTGCACCCTTTAGCTCTGAGAACACCAGGGCAACAGCAAGCTCCTCTTTTCTCGCCTCTTATGATCGACTGAGGAAGCCGAGGGAGTATTCTGCAGGACTGACCAACCCGCTTCCCCACGGGGCCAAGTGTAAATGAGTAAAATGACCTTTTAAGAATGCACAAAACCACAATTTAAACAAAGTAATAGGTGACAACCATAGAAGTTATTTGATTGTTTTAGTTTTGATTAACACAGGTCTGTCTTGAGATACTGTAGTTTCCTTAAAATTTCCCCAGTTTTATAGAGACTAAAGCGGTGTGTGAAGATACGTTTAATGGTTGGTATTTCACACTTTAAGTGTTGACTCAGTTAGAAAGATAATGCTCCACATAGTAGCTTCCTAATGTCTTGGCTCAGTGATAAGCGTGTCTGACTACTGATCTCGTCGGATGCTTAAAGGGTCAAGTACCGTTGTTGACCTCAGATATATGAGGAATCAAACTGGTGACTCGGGAAATTACAGGTGTGGTTTTCACAAGGTTTTGTCTCAGTTTTCAATGATAATTAAGTAAGGTAGAGTGAGAAAAGGATAATCCATCGTATGGCAGTAAACCCCAAACAAACAAAACTTATTGCCCTATTAAACAAATCTCAAAACGAACAATTGTAGTATACAAATGCGCAGAGCTACGTGTACTCCGGTTGAGGAGATTCAATCTTTGTAGCTGGATGTATGTTCAATGCACTGCAAGGAATATTGAGCACCTAAACCCACCACAATGCAGCCCATACAGAAAGGAGAAAAGAGTCAGTTTTATAAATTATTCAAGAGCTTAGCCAGAAATCACAAGTATGGAGTCCAAAATGGTAATTTTGCTTCACTTTTTAAGTAACTGGGTTTCTGACAGTTTCTTAAAACAGGGTGTCCAAATGAGGCAATTGCTCACTTTATGGTGTCCATTTGGATGGAAGGACGAGTATTTGCCTACAAGTAAGCCCTTGAGAACCTTACCTTTTTGTGATTTCGACAAAATATGGACATTAGAGTGTCCATGACTAAATCACTCTGCTCATCAGAGAACGCTCCAAAATGTAGCTGATATATTAAATCGTCTGAAAATCAAGTCACATATATTTTAACAGTTTTTTGTTGATGGTTTTTTCTATTACATTCCAAAAGGGTGCTTACCTCATAATAACACAGAAGGTAATCAATGGGTGATAGAAGCCAATTTCGTATGATCCCAAACAGACAAAATTGATTATTTTTACATCAAAATTTTATGTGTTCATTGGAAATTAAATAATTTCAATGAATATGGAGAATATTAAATATTTTTTTGAGCAAATTCAGTATTTAGTCAATCTACAGGCAGCTGAGTGGCCTGTAGATTGAATTCTACCAAATCAAATTCATTTCAACAGTACAACAATTATAAAGAAATATTTGGACAAAAGAGTCAAAGTGCCTACTAGTACGAATAATTCCAATTCATTGGTCATTTGAAACTAAATTCATCTGTAATTGTTTCATGTCACGTGTCATATAAAAACTTCAGTATTATGATTCCATGTTCATAGGTAAGCCTCACCAATTCACAAAACAAAAATGAAGCAAAAATACCTACTTCTACTTATCCCACCAGCTTTGTAGTCTTGATGCCGTCCACAATATGACTAAAAACAAAAGAAAAAACATGTACTGTTTGTTCTAACGCATTCTCATTCATAGTTTCCTTGGATGAAAGGGTCTAGTGCATTTCTTCCCAATGTCAGTAATACAGGAGAACAGATCAGCTCCAAAGAGGGACAAAAAAACAAAAACAGCCTTTGTTGTTAGTTTCATGTTTTTACTTTTACACCGTGCTTTAGATCCTTTCAATAGCATAGTGATGTGCAACAGGACTCCATATTGAAATTAACACTGCTAGAATTCACCAAGGCAACAGAAACATTTTTAAAAAAGCATCCTAAATTTTTTGTTGTATGTAATTATATTACGATTGAGTCTGGTAATTACTTGAAGAAAAACATCCCACTCAGCAGATTCAAGAAGAAATTTGAAAAAAAAAAGTGTCAGTTGCTCGTATTTATACTCGAAAGAGTAAAACATTGACAGTTTACAGCGAAGATATAAACAGGATTTATCAATTACCTTTCCTTGGAAGATACTTTTGAGATAAAGTTTGTTTTGGTGGATCAGAAATACCAACTGTTCCTCACTCAAATCACTCACTTCACTGAAAATATCACATAACAGGATTTAAAACAAATTTTAATTACAATTATTAAAATTCAAAGTGACATGCAGGCACAAATAAAGAGTCATAATACAGAATTTACAAAAATGGAATAGAATTACTATTGGACGACCCAATGAAGGCCATAATGTCACATAATAAACTTTATAAAATTTGCCATGTTTGTTGATTCTTTGTTAGACAGGGTTTCAACATCATCCTCAAGGGTATTTCATTGATATGAAAATGTCCCATTGGGCACCATGATGAAAACCACAGCTAGTTTTAAATATAGATGATAATTTTGTGAGAGTTTCCACAGAGAAGTAATTTTAGCACATGGCCTCCAATAACATTAAGTCTCAACTGTTGTGACTTGGACTTACTGCTTTTGACACCATTATGTACATCCAACAAAGATTTCACTCATCATGGGTTTCTGAAATTCAATATAACATGTATTTGCCTCAAGGGTATTTCACCTAAGGGTTAACAGTCACACTTGCTTCTGTGAACGGAACATCGAAGTAGGATTAGTAAGCGCAATTGCTAACCACAGCCACGGCCACGGGCAATTATGGCTGAGCCTCTCTCCTCAAGGATGAGATGCTGCTGACCAGTTTTCTTTAGCTAAACAAGATGCCCTATAACTTCTAGCAGTTGGGACAGAGAAATAGGCTTTACCACACATGTTGTGTCTGTGGACTGTCCCTAAAGTGTCCCAACTGCTAGAAGTTATAGGGTATATGAGACTTACTGAGCAGATCTGATTGATGACCACATGACCTGAACCTCTTCATCTTTTACTTCTATTGATGGCCTATGGTTGTTGAGAATAACATCCAGCTGTCCTTCCTCATTCTCAACATCTATAACCTCAGAAATCTCGTCACACTGTGAATAAATCTCGGAGATCCTTCGGGACACCCTTATTCCACTAGATGATGCTAACGGACCTGTTAAAAAAGCCAATGAAGTACTCATCTTTGGCGTAGTTTTTCTTGGAGACAATTTTGCCAATATTTCTTCTTCAGATAATTGTTCTAGATGTACACTACAATCTTTTACTGGTGACACAGTTATGTTCAGGGAGCTTTCCATCCGTTTTGAATTCTTGAAACTTTTTCCTTTTTCAATCTTACTAGGTTTTGTCCTTTTTACTCCATTGTTCAGCTCTGTTTGTTCAATTAGATTTGTTGGATTTAGCATACTATTTTTAAAAACATCTGTGTTATATTTTTGATTGTCAAGATCTGAATCTATAAACAAATCAGCCTCTTCTGTTTCTATAATGTGCTCTGAATAATTGGCATTATCCTCTTCAATATAATGCTGTACTTCTTCTTCTTTATCTAAGGATGTGATTTGTTGTTCCCTGTTTTTGACAACAGAAATATAAAATTCTTAAAAATTAAAGGTAAATTTTTAGTTGTTATCACATAAAGTTGTCTATCACACAGACACAAATCATTATTTTAGCTAGACATGTCCTGATAAAAGTTTACATAGTTACTATCCTTATTAGTCCAACTCTATATTCATAGAAATGATTAATTTTTTTAACATAGTGAATCTGCCAAAGGTACAAATACAACCGATGGTGAAAGTGTCTACCAAGTTTCACAAAGATAGGCCTATAGTTCTTGATTTATGATATGGAAACAAAATTCACTTCTGAGTATGATTAAGTCCAACTTAGTATCAATAGAAAAAAAAAAAAAAAAAAAAAATGGTGAATTCGCTATAGCAAAAAATACGACCACAATCGATGGTGAATGTGTCTACTAAGTTTCACAAAGATAGGCATTCTAGTTTTACAGCTCTGCTCAAGAAATGGATTGGAGCCATCTGCACAGACGGACATAAACGGCTATTTAAAAAGACTATTACAGCTGTTTGACGGTGCAAGGCTGGATCCATCTGGCGGATTGACACATGCTGATATTACGGAGTGATCATTCTGCTGTTCTCTGTATGAACGTTTATATGGATATATCTGGCGTCAGATGCATGTCCTATAATACCTAGCAACTATACCACAAATCAAACAACTGATGAACCAAACAGCCAGCTTCTTTTAGGCCGGCAAGCATCACACATAAATAAAAACTTTGGTGAGTCCAGTAGTCATTCTCAGCTCGTTTGAATTATGCTTGCAGGAATTTTTTTATGTAAAATATAGACTTTCCTGGGAAATTAACATTTTTTCCACCCATGGTCAGACTCGCTAACCGCTAGTAAACAGTTGCCAGCACAGTCATATTTGGTATAGCTGTTTGAAGAATATAATGATACTTTGTTCTAACTAACATTTAGTAGATAGATGACTTACACTCCCTCATCCCAGGCTTCAGTCAAATCTGGAAGGCTTTCTTCCGCTAACGGCTCCATCACTTTCTGACGTTTCTCTCTACCAGCCATCTTTACCCTAGTAGCTTTCACTTTCCGTTTGTATTGTTTAGAGAGTTTTGAGGTGAACTTTTTTAATCTGTACAAAACACAAAATCAATTCTGGTATGATGTATTTTGCTATGAAATTGTACTTGTTTGCTTCATGTAAACAGAATGCTTTTAAAAGTTTATCCTGATGCTTTAAACAATAAAATAAATGCACTTATGGTGTTAAGTGAAGTAAGGGTCAAATTGTTGGATATGATTGGCTGGCTGTTGTTCTACAGGCTTCCTGAACCTGAAGTATTGTACTCCGTGAGCAATGCATGAACGAGCTATATGTAGGATGTGGAGATTACCAGAACAAAACACATTTTTTACAAATATGCAGATGTGTCACATTATTTACTCCGATCAAAATTATATTAATGCTGTGTTTTCTTCCAATACAAAAAAAAATTCAAACACCATAACAGCCCTGTGTATACAATTATATTCGGTATGTGTACTTCAAGCTACATTGAATATATATCAACATTTTGTATACGGTACGGCAGTTCAACTATCATTTAGTTTCACAAATAAAAACTTCTTTCGATATCTCTGAGCTTTTCCTTTTTTATCAGAAAATATTTAATAAAACTAACATTCAAAACTCAACTTGGGTTTCAGAAGGTGTTAAAATATTAAAACGGCAAACTCTACCCACGAGCTCTGCTGTGGCGTTCTCCCCAGAAGGGGTGCTATAACATTACTGCAAGGCTGCTATTCATATAACCCGTTTGCGGGAAGGTGATTTCGGTACACGAGGCTTTTAGTGTTTTTTTACTACTGACGGCAGCACAGTTACTGAGAAAAAACCAACAAAATAAGTTTCATTATTTTTACGCAAATTTGAGAGAGTTTAAATAAAGTTAAACTATTGAAGCATAGTGCATAGGCCTACTGATCATATCTATAGGCTGCTACTTTAGATCACTGTCTCAAATCGAAAAAAATAATCGAACCGAAGAAAGGTTGAATCGTGACAGCCCTACTGAATAGCTTAAGGTGGGAACTTGTTATTGTACAAGACACCCAGCAAACTGGCTTGGTATTATTCCTAAGCTCTAAAGGTACTGCTGTCTGTTTCTGAGAGATATTATCATACTCTAGTATAATACAATCCACAGGGATGACATCTAAAAAATACTCACGTTTGTTTCATATCCTGTTCAGGAATTGTTTTCTTGTCAGCAGTGTTAATAGTATTTGTAACGAGACCGTCAGTAGAGTGAGTAGACTCAGTACTTTGACCAGTGTCATCTATCAAAATACACGGTATATTCTCACAATACCTGGAATCTGGCACACCTGTTTTCTCTGGCTCAGTGGGAACTTCTCTCTGGGATACACAAAACACATACCTTTTAATATAACTGCTACTAGTTTGATTGAGGTTTATTGTCCAGTCCTACTCAAGATTAGAGTGTATCACATATATGACCCAGTGAACAGTTCCCAAGTTAGGCTTAAAAATAATTTGTGACAATTAGAGTAACTACATGTAGCTTAATTAATAACTTTAAAAAAACTCTGTGGGTTGGCTATTTTCAGACCTCTTATTTACATTCAAATGTATAAAGAATGTAAGCCTGTGATATACATTTCACATGGGCAGTCATCAAGATAATCTCTGAAATTAACATTCTGCTAACAACCTATTTCAAGCTGCTCTATCCTTAGTGACTTAAAAAATAGTATACTTACAGAAGAGGTAGGTTCTTGTGGTAAAGGTGGGCAGTGATGGAAATCATGGGACCCAGGGTTAGCCAGAGTTATCTCTCCCTGACTTGCTTCACTTTTTCTTGGCGACTTTACAAAATAACTGCTAATGTCCACAGACTTTGACTGACCACAGTTTAAAGTATTTAATAGCTTAAAACAAGCAAAACAAACAAGAATGATTAATGCAAATAATGGCTTAATTGATTGATTGAGTTGTTTTTAACATCATGCTTAATGTTATTTCACCAATAGGAGGCAGTGTAACTCCAAAATGTTAACATCAACACAACCAAAATGTGATGTGTTTATTATACAGACACTTTGTTGGAATATTAATGTCCCTCCATACATGTAGCTGATGAAGACATATACTTGAATAATACTAAAGACGAGTAAGAATTACATATGGATAACAACTTCTTGATTTATTGGTCACAATAAATCAAGTGACCAATAAATCAAGAAGTTGTTATCCATATGTAATTCTTACTCGTCTTTATGTTATCCAACTTCTAAATGCCT
>JAVFBX010179882.1:0-14683 GCA_034783855.1 Mopalia kennerleyi
CTGTAGGGTAGTTTAACATGTTCACATGACATTTTATGAGATATCTTAGGCCACATATTTAAAGTCGCACTTTATGTGATATCATTAGCCCCACTAGAGAGTAAATGAGTATTAATTTTGGTAATATTTACAGTAGTTTTGGTAGACAGTAAGAAAACTGACCACCTTGTTTAACATGCTGGTGCAACAGTAGATGTAGGCACATTTGATAAAAATGTTATCAGACAGCATAATCTTATCTTTGTTAAATCAGCTGTAATACAGTATTACAATATTGATCTGTCTCTCACTCTCTGAGCTCTACATTGATTGCTTCAACGTTACAGTATGTAGGGCTGAAACAAATAACGCACACTGCAGAGGAATAGTATATATCAGAGATGTTCGTTGTCTTATTTAGTATTAGAGGACCACATGTTATATGCATGTGTCACAATAAAATTGTGAAAACCTCCAACCAAAAAGTCTACCCTCAAACAGCACAACACTGACCTGTTATTTACATATATAACTTGACACCTAAATACATAAAAATGGCTTTATTGCTTCAGCAAAGTCTTAAAGCATTATCTACATGTCGGTTAAAAAAAAGGTAAAATCTAAGAATGATAAAGAGTCACTTTAGGTGGTTGGAATTGAATAATGCATGATATTCTTTTATTATTATTTTATATTGACTGTTCATAAAGAGACCGGAAATTGTTTTTGAGATGACAAATCGAAGTAAAACTGTTCAGTTGTAGTGTATAGATTGAAGCTAGGGACAGGACATTGGTGCAAAGCATGATTCATGATTAGTTCTTTTTGTAGAGGAAGCTAGGGTGTAATACAATATTGTATGTCAGATTGTTAGTAGTGGAATTCCGAGAGACTCATTTTGAGTCAATAGTTTAGGTTTATTATGGCATGCCATCATGAGCAGACGAATTATGCAGTCAAAATGAGTCTCTAGAGTTGCACTACTTTTATACAATGATAAATTATCTCCTTCTAGGCCTACATTATTTTTTAATGATTCAATTGTAAACATGTTGTTGATACATGTACAGTGGCCAAGACCTGCAATAAAGTACCAACTTCTACATTATTTGTTACATCAATTTGTGTAGTAATGGTCAACCTATGATGTCCTATGTAGTATTTATTTTATTATGATCAACTGATTGGCTGATTACAGGGGTTGATTAATGGGGGTTTAAGTGGCCAAATGCTACCAGCATTTTGGATTATCCCCAAAAAGTTCTTTAACTTGTCAATGCTACAACATTGTTAAGGGGCACAAATGTTTAGGATGGTACATGAAGTTCGCTGTGAACTACTTAAAGGTATTACTCCCATGTCCTGTTATGTGACACTCCATAAAAAAGGAATAACGTAAAATATTTTTTCCTTACATTTCATAGAACATTAATGTAAATATTTTTCACAACTGTGAGTCATTTTGATAATTTTGTTGTTGCACAGCTTGAAGGTGAGGTACAAGCTTTGAACAGACGTACAACGCTGCTGGAAGAAGATTTGGAACACACTGAAGAAAGATTGCAGAGCGCCACAGAAAAATTGGAGGAGGCCTCCAAAGCTGCAGATGAGAGCGAGAGGTAGGCGCTGTGGCTACAGTAGATTTAACCCCATTATTTTAGTTTGTTTGATAGTTCAACTTATTCCAAATTTACAACTTCATGAAAGCAGCTTGTAGTAAAAATTTAGATCCTATTTACTTTTTATGAAATATATCATCCTGGGGCCCATACATACCACAAAGCAATCTTGGCCTATGTTCAACTTAACTGTCATGGCGACCTGTGCTAAATGCATTGTGTTGTCATGGTTATTAAGATCAACTCAAGCTAAGATCGTTTTGTGGAACAATACCCAGAGCTTTATCCATTGAGGTTGGAGGGAGCTGCCTGCAGGGGTTTAGCCAGAAATCAAAAGTATGGTGTTCAAAATGATAATTCTGCTTCGCTTTTTGAGTAAGTGGACTGGATGTCCAATTTTTATCTCCTGCATGTTAGAGTTTCCTGAAACATGATGCCCAAATGAGGCAATTGTTCAATTCAGGGTGTCCCAAGGACATGTGTACACCCCTTTGCCTAAGCCCTTGGCTGCCTGCCACCTTGTGCTCTCAGATCTAAGGGGTAACACATTCTGATTTGTGCAGTCTTCGAGCTACATATTGTGATTCTCAGGGGTTTGTTTGTTGCCACTTACTCTAAAGGTGGTTTCCTTCACCCATTTTACTTCTTAAAACTTTATCCAAATCAAACTTAAAAATCGTTTAAATTTATATACTACCTGTACAGGTACATCAAAGCTTATATCTTACTTTGATTTTACCTACCTGGAAGTAAACTTGTTCTATATATATATATTTATCATTACTCATTGTTTTGCTGGTGGTGGAAATGGAATGGTGTAAATTAAGTGTAAATGCCCGGTCAGCTACTATCCTCGATGTTTCTTTCACATTTCTGGTACAATGCATCTGGAATTTTGTTGTTCTATTTACCAGTTGATCCAAGATCTTCTATTATTAGAGATACATTGACAACATACTGTATATTATATATATATTTATTTGTATGAATGACCTATATGGACTTGATTCATTTATTATTAACTTCATCTGTTCTTTTCTACCTTGGTAGCTGTTTGATCTCCTCTTCCTGGGCTCACATCTTCAAATAACCACATAATCTATTTGATGCGTCGTATTAAGACATGCGCTTGGAAATTGAATGACCCTTCAGATAATTTATTATGCAACATCTGTTTCAAATCTGGACAAATTCAAATTTAGTGCCTTTGTAAAATTAAATAAAATATAAAACTTCTTAGCTAGACCTGCATGTAAAGCGTAGTTCACTTAATTTGCCTGCATGTAAAACTACTCTGTCATAAGTTAACATAATTGACCACTATTAGGGGTTATTTTCAGCAAAATGATCACATGGGTTATGGTGGGCAATGCCAAGTATTGCTTAACTTCACGTGCTTTATGCATAATTAACATTACTAAATATACTGCTTTTGACTATTTGTCCAGATTTGATATTCAACCAGGAAGCCAGCCAAACACACTCGCATATATATTATGAATATATCATCATTATAATACAATAAATAATATGTATTGACCTGGGTAGCGGTTGATGTTTCAATATATATGTTTCACATCTATTGTCTAGCGATTTAGCTTCACAACCATGTGACACTCTCTTGCCAAGAACTGCCTGTTTTGTGCAAAGTTTTGCTGTATTAGCATTTGAGGCAATTCAATTTTCCAACTAGTAAAGAAAAGTAATTTTCATTTTATGGTTTTGCTAGTGTGGCAGTATGTATCACCCTTGTCAAAAATCAAGCAATACATCAACCCAGATGTTAATACAGCAATACTAGTTGGGCCTGCTGGAGAGGCAAACTCTTCTAAAAAAGTTGGTTGGAGTGTAGAAATTTTGTATTTACATAGCACTGGAGGAATATCTATCTTTCCACCTGATCAAAACACTTATTTTTTTATAGTTTTCTAACACAATTATTTATTGCTGGACTACACCCCTGTCATAAGGGATTTCCCCTTAGCATGGCATAAAAAAAACAATTAATTAAACAAAATCAGACTGTTGTGGTTTTTATTCCCGTTTATGTTAAGACTTAAAAACCTTGAGAACAGGAGTGTATTTTCTTGCATCCTTCAGTCGTACATGTGTATACCTAACTCTAACCCTAAAATTGTTGTCCTATCTTACATGACGAACTTACCGATAGAAGTAAATATCTTTTGAACCCAAACAAACAATTGATTATTTTAGCATCCCAAATTTAATCAGTTTCTTTTGTAATTGAATATTTGCGATAGAAGAAAGTGAATATTGAATATTTTATTCAATCTATGGGCTGTTAACTGGCCTATTGATTTTACTTCTACATGGGTCAATTCCTGATGTTCATGAAACTATAAAGGGCATATGTATCAGTAACTGCAAAAATCAGAGTTTAGTTCCTCTTCACTTTGCTTTTGTCAAAATACACAGAAACTGTTATCATATAAATGAAACACATGATAATGTGAGTCCATCAGATTTAGGATTTATTCACACAATGCGGCTCCGGCAATCCCAGGGGTGGTTTTTATCAGGTTTCCTCTTGACTTTTCATTGTATTTAAGCAAGGAACAACGTGAAATGGACAATATGTCATCATATCAGTCAAATACCTTTCAGTATTGACATGATATTCGCATTTAAAGTCTTTCATTGTTTCATTGTTGACTTAAATTTATGAACAAATGGGGTTTTCACCAAATTTGGATTACCATATCTCTATTCTCAGCATGTCAGTTCTAATAGTATGATAGCTTGAAATGGAAACTTCCTGTTAACCTATGTAATATTATAATTGTGGTGACTGATAAGGCATGCGATGGTTTGTATTCGAACTTTAGGATAAATACTATCTTGACTTTTAAGCAAAAAAAAGAGAGATACTTATTACTAGTGATTATTGATAACCTCACTTAGTTACTGTTTTGGTTCTTCCTTATTTCATGATAACCGGACAGATTTTAACTCTGTAGGTTTATCTAGCACAGGTCTATCTATATACTATTAATGAAAGCTTGCATATGATTTCTGGGTTGGTCGTTCAAAAATGCCTTAGCTTTAAGATCGAGTCCGTCTGTCGACCCTCAGGTATATGAGTGAGTCACAAGCTGTGGCTCCGGCAATCGCGGGGGTGGTTTTTACAAGGTTTTCTACCCGTTTTCCACCATACTAATGCAAAGACCAGTGTGAAGTGCACAATCCGTCGACCTATAAGTGAAATACCCTTGAGTACGCCTTTAAACCCCAATCAAACAAACCTTAGCTTTAAACCTCTCCTTATGTTAAACCAAGCTTAAATTCTTTAATTTTGACTTAATCTATCCAAGTTTCTAAGCTCATTGGTCTTACTGAATTAAGAGGAGTTTTAGCGAAGACACATGAAACCAGTCATCAAAAATCCCACTGTGCAATAGTTTTTATTATAGGTGACCTGGAAGATGATAACATGTCAGATTTAGTATCCCCACATTCCAAACTTCTTTTATAAGAATAGTGTGGTGTAAGCTTAATCGTCGTCCTCATTGGTGACAAATCGAAGATGATGAAAGCAGCTCTTTAATGTCACGTTTTTGATGTCAAGATGTTATTTCTTCACAGGGTTGTCCTTATTTTCTTTGTCAAACACTCAAATTCATCCCTGGCTAACTTAATAGGACAAGTTAGTCTCTAAACACATTCTGACCAGCCTTGAAATTAAAATGACCTCAACCATAACTGAAGTCTGGTGTAACTTTGAGACATTTTCGAAAAACAGTCTTATGTTTTAAAATGAGTCTTAACCCTGTTTTAAGTGCGAATATTTAATCCGCTATTAGATGACTTGTGTCATGTTGAAGGTCTAATCCACTATTAGCAAATTAATATAGTGTAAGCCACTAATAGTATTTTGAGCAACTGGTGCCTGGTCTATAATTTATACTGTTTCAGGAATGGGTGGCATTATTACTTTCTACATAACTTTTTTCATCTCACACTCTCTCTGTCTCTCACAAGCAAGGCAGCATCACCTACTAGACTAATACGCTATGCCCTAACAAAGTCTATAACAATCTCAAACACAATGTAACCGCTATTATGGAGAGACTTTAAAAAAACTTGTATTTCACACTCGTTAGATCTCGTAGAATGCTCCAGGATCGTAACTCTGTGGTTGAAGATCGTCTTATGGCCCTGGAAGTGGAGCTCAAAGAAACCAAGGAAGTGAGCACTGCAAAAGAGAATGAATTTGACACGGTAGGATTTGATTTCTGACGGACTAAATTGCAGGGTTGTAGATTAAGTTTAATAACCTTTTTATCCTAACTTTAACTAGAGCGAGGAGAGCACTAGAAAACAGAACGCGCACAGATGATGATCGCATGGCCGATTTAGAAACAAATCTCAAGACATACCAAGCACTCGCACAAGAGGCAGAAAGAAAATATGAGGAGGTAAAACAGGGTTGTCTTCCCTTGACTTCTGATCTAGATGAATTCAGATATTTATATGAAAACTGTGTCGTTTGTTTACTACTGAGTATCCAGGAGAATAAAATATTTAAGAGATAAAAAAATTAAAAAAAAAGGTTTCTTGTATATCTGAATTCATCTGACTCATGAAAGTTTTCACATTTTCAGATATTAACTTAAACCATTTATTTTATTTGTAGTGGCTGAAGTTCCAGATTTACAGGTGTTCAGAACGAGAAGAAAGGAGGGGCGACATTTATATTACTAATTCTCCTGTCTAATTTCTCTATAAGATCTCTAATAAAACCTGATTATTTCCATCAGAGGGCGTAAAGTACTTGAGAACAGAAGTGTGGCAGATGATGAGAGGATAGACCAGCTTGAGGCTCAGCTCAAAGAAGCCAAATACATTGCTGAAGATGCTGAGCGCAAATACGATGAGGTGACGCTCTGCGCAGTGTTCAGCATGTGTTGGAGTGATCATAGGGTTTATCATCATGAAGCAATGTCAATTTATATGTTTCTGACAAAAATGTTTACAAGACTTTTTCTTAAATATAAAACGTTGCCATACAAAGAAAAACAATTTACAAAAAATAAAAATCCCTTCACAGAAAGTCTTTAGTCCTGTATGGTACATTTTCTTATTATTTTGAAAACGACTTTAAACACGTATCAAATTGTCAAATCTACACCTTTGAATTGTACTTGCTTCATGATCTTAAAAGCCCACATATTGTTATTTTCACTAATCTACCCAAAACGTCTGTTTCTAACTCCGTTATTGGCATCCATTTTTTGTTTCCAGATTTTTTTAGCATCAGTGTCTTCCAGAGTTTGTGCTGAAATCTAAGGAAAAAAAAGAGTGCTTTAAAATTGTTTATATTTGTTTATGCTTTTATCAAAACTTGGCTGAAGAGCTAATTTATAAAGATACTGTAAAGTTTAGTTTTGTATATATTAATATAACTAAGATATTGGTAAGAAATAAAGATAAAACAAATCATGTGGACGAAAAGTGGTAATTTTAATACAAGATTTTATTCAGTTTATACTAAAGCTTGCCTAGTGTTACTCTGCATGGTTTGCTGTGGATTTCATTTGTGACCAAGATATGGCAATCAGGCCATTCTTATTCTCAGTGATATATTGTGCTATATCGACTGTTCCACCTATTGTCAGCAGCTATATAAAGTCGTTTTATAAGTGAAATAGTCTTGAACACGACATTAAACACCAATCAAGCAAACAACAAAATGGTACTGGTCTTTGTATCGTGGCATTGTTTATTGCTTTTGGCCTCGATGAGAATTTCCTTTGGCTATTGGCTGACGATACTGTCCTGTGATAAGTGAAGTAGCTTTCAAAATTGCCTATGCTATGTTTTGGCTCTATGGAAGTGAAACTGTAATCCTTGAAGGTCTGTCGATATAATTCCCCGATTAATGTTGGATGGTTTTAGAGAGCTGGTTCTCTCTGAGCTAAGAGACAATCTTAGTCAATCTTGTTTTTGCATCTGTTGATTGTCTTATCGTTCTTTGTTTGTCACCATTTGTGATAAAAGATGGATTCTTTCACTCACTTGGCTGGCACTATTAACCTGAATAAATTAATGTAGTTTAAAATAATGACATGAGAAGTATAGTCTATACTATTATTATATCACCCTGTGTTTTATGAGTTTGTGTTGCGTGAAAATAAGCGTTGATCCCTGTGTGTTTGTATTAGCTGAGAACCTGTGTGTTTTTTGTTTCGGTTTGAAACTTTTGATGGTAGATTTTTTTTTAATACGAAATAAATTGAAATTTTGGATAGAGCATGCGAACAAAGCTTGACATTGCATGAGCTTTGTATTCCACCAGTGTTCATACTAACTCATTCATTGTATAAATGACAAAACAGTATGTGGATTCAAGGCTTGTTTTAAACATAAAAGATGGTCCACCATATGTATAGGAAATTCTCCTGTCCTGTATATTTACAAAAAGAACGAATTTCCTGCATCTACTGAATATCTTACCCCTGATCTTTGGCTATCAGGGTCAAGACTCGTGCGACTGAGCTACAGAACTCATGATAGAGTTATACAAATTTTCTCCCAAATATAGTTTGTCAAGATCAAAATTACAAAAATTGTTTATGGATTATTCCTATTTGAATTCAAAAATAAAGAGAAATAACGAAACATTAAACAAATGAGTCAATCTCCCCAATCTAAAACAGCCTTGGTGAAGCAAACTGCTAAGTAATGGACATTTGTGGAATAATGAAGATGTTCTCTGAAAACAGGCAGCCCGTAAACTTGCGATCACAGAGGTGGATCTTGAACGTGCTGAGGCCCGTATGGAAGCAGCTGAGGCGTGAGTATATCGCCTGGTCATCCCAAACTAGTTTAATATTGGGATTATCAGGCCTTTTGATTTAAGGTGAGTGATCTGTGTTATAGCATAGGTCAGCACAACCTCAAATCAGAAGGCCTGGACTATTTTATGTATAATACTAGTCATTAAAGTCTTAGAATGAACAATGTATGCTCTTACTTTCCAATTGTATCTCTGAAATAATTTAAGCATTTACATGTATTGCAATGGGAGATCAGTTTCATTGCAAGTTCGTGTTTTAGTAATTGGGGGGGGGGGGGGGAACCCTGTTAAAATAAGTACGCTTAAATTGAATTACGGCATATCAAATAATTATTTGTGATATCACGAAAGCGAGAGCATTTTTGTTCTAAACAGTGAAAGAGAGAATTGTCTTAAGCAAAAACGTTGTGCTACATGTAGTTCAAATTCTCAATGACATAACAATCTATATTTGTGAAATATAAATACATTGAGATCTTTTGAAATCCTAAAGAAATAGCACATCTTGTTCTTAAGTAGTTCTCTCTCGCTCTGCCCTGTATATGTTTTTTGGCATGTGTATGTAGTTTGAATGATTTCATAATTTGCCACCCCTATTTCTAGGTATCAAGACGGTGTAAATCACTTGAAAATGACTTAGATATTGCTGAAGATAAAGTGGATAAACTTGACACGTAGGTTGATAATTTCGGATCCAAATAAACTTAAGTTAATTTGACTTTCTGTCCAATGGGTTTTTATTTGGAAGTCCAGACCTCCATGGGGAAAGCATGTAGCCATGTGTGAAATTGAAATACTAAGTATATTATATGATTTAATAAATTCCGCTTGTCATAAATGTATTCCACCCTCATAAAGAAAAAATATGATAATTTCTAAATGTAATGTCAAATTTCTTGATTATCATGCTATCAAATATGTCTTTATAAATAAATATTGTGTGATACAGAAATTAAACTAACAGCATGTATCCTAAATCCTTGGGCGGTTTGGAGGGTCTTATTGAAATTAAATTATATTTATTAAAATTTGGGGGGACTGGTGGGTGGGACCAATCTGAGACATTATTGCATGGTTTTAACCTTTGTTGTGTGTGTTTTTTTGCATGTACGATTTTGCAGTTCGTCCAAAACTCTAGCCGATGAAGTGCACACTCTTTCTAACAACGTTAGATCATTAGAACTAAAAGACGACCAGGTAAGCTTTTGATATTTGTCTGAAATAGCGCTAATACCTTAGTCACTCACATATGCCCGGATCCACAAACAGCTCTCACACCTCTTGGAAATCTGAATCTGTTTTAATAATTTCTTAAATTTCAAAAAATCCAAAAGCTGACCGGCTTGTTTGTGGATCTGGGAAAATGTAAACGTTTTATTCTGTCTGTTGGCAACTGCAAGCTCCTCCGGCTGGTATTGGTGGTTGAATTTGGATGTGTTGGAGGGACCCACGGCCATAGAAAGACCACGGTGGACACAGCATTCTCGTGTCACCGGGCACGAGGTCTTGTGCTCAGTTTGGCCTGTTTTGGTCTGTTTTCCTACTTTATAGTCTGTTGATATACGTATTATGTTGTTGGATGGACTTATTTACAAACACGGCATGAATGGAAACTGGCTAGTTTGTTGCCCAGAGGTTCAGTTGGTCTGGATGACACCTAACACCCGCAATCGCGTGCACCTACCCTGCGAAATTTGCCACTGAGACCCTTATTCTCCCTCTTTCTATGCCCTTACAGTTCCATTATTGAAATGGAAGAGGAGCTTATGGTTTGTGGTAACAATTTCAAAACCATCCAGATTCAGCTTGATCAGGTAAGCTATGGCTAGGGGGAGTTCTTGCAGTTTGGTCTGTAATAGTTAAATGTTTTCATGTTTTCAGAAAGATCATCGAGTTGGAGGAGGAATTGAAGGTCGTGGGCAACAATATGAAATCTTTGGAAATCAGTGAGCAAGAGGTATAAACACCATATCTGCATGGTGTTAATCGCTTGACTCGGACTGCATGAACACGTCAAATTTGACCTTTTTTTTTTTATCCCTTGTCCAAATGTGAAAATTTCTATTGGCAGATGAGTGAGATAAACTTCTGTCTGGAGTGCTTTGTCTAACATTGGAAATTCACCTACAGTTCACCCCCTCAGGGCTGTGTATTAAAATGTACCTATCAGATTGGTGTCAAGCTCTATCGTTCTCAAAACCTCCACCACCTTCAGAGTCTGATATTGAGAAAAGCTCAGTACAAGAAAGTTTCGAGACATAAAAAAAACAAGAACAATTTTGATATCCAAAGACCGCTGATATTGAGGAATAAAATTTAAAAAAAAAAAACCTTATTGTTGGTAAATATTCTTGAAAAATGTTCGTGGTCACATTGGATTCAGGATTGTACTTAAAAATGTCGTTAATCCAAGGTTTTATAAGATCTCCTGCAAGTTGCTGTCCGCTAACACAGTGTTTTCTGTGACAATCTTGTTATTGCTTGGTTTATCTGCATTGCTTGCAGGCTACATTATGTTCAAGGCTCCTTTCGCTGCTTTGGTTACAGAATTTTTATGAAACCTTGGATGGCTTTAGTTTTATGACAGCTTCTGATATTGAAATGGCAGTATTGTCATTTCCTGTTTCTTCAAGAGATAGAGAGATCTTCATTTTACTTGGAATTTTATGGGTTTCACATTGGTTTTCCACAGTTTTTGTTCAGACATTCTTTGGACCAGCTCCTGAAATAAATATCAATTTGAAGAAGGCCAAGTTTACCAACTTCTCGTTTATTTTACCCAAAATTTTTTTAGTTCTTACGTTTTGCTTGCTGACAGACCTTGCAGCAGCACAATCGCTCAGAACATCATGGTAAATGTCAAATGCAAAAAAGTGGTTAAAAGAAAGACTAATTAAACAAAACTGTTCCTTGTTAGAATGGTAGATGCCTCAAGTGGCCATGGCAGATAGTGGGATAAGGTGAACTTCACTAACAACAACATGGTGTTAGTTCTGTTCTATTAAGAGCGACATCTGAAACATTGGCAAAACGTAAGCAACTCTCATTTCGGTTATGTCTTACTGGTTCATTTAGGGAATTCATTGGTGTTTTTTGGCAAGGATGTTTTTTGGTTAAATGTTTTTCGCAAGTGCCGACTCATTTCAGGCTTTGTGGCTGGTGAGCAATAAGGATGCAGCACCCATGATGTGTATAGATTCCATGTCATAAACCCCTTCCCCAGTCCTAGAGTAGATATATTGTGAAATATGTGAAGACTTCAGAGCTAATCTTGACCCCAGTTTTACTTGACCTACTTTCAGTTTCGTAACATGTGAAGTCTGATTTACTATCAGTTTGAATTGCTCAACTTTTGTGCGTTTTTTTTTCTACTCAAATAATTACTTTGTGAATTATTTTTTGTTTTTATTAAGACTAATAATATGACAGGCTGTTAACATTTTGGATAATTATAGAAACATTGATATCGAGCCTGTCGCTACTAATTTGTTTGTGTGCATGTTAGGGCTAACAGATATAGTATTTATCTGTATTTTCTGGTATACTTACAAGGCAAATACGTTTATTGTAATATTTTGTTTCTAATATCAGCAGATGTTGCATGCATCAGAGAAGTTGAACTAACAAATGATTTTATATATTGATGCAATTTGGTAGTATTTTGTCTCCAACACGATATTTTTATTTTTTTATAAATGTGACTTGATTTTTATCGGAGATATATAGGATGTTGTATTTTTCGACATTTTGTCCGTAAATTTTTCAATGATAAGGGCTTAGACCAGTCAATGCACTGTATGTGACTAATTCTGTAACTGCCGTTGCTTATGGTATATATACATGTAGCGGCTAGCCTGAGTTGGCCATCTCCTGATTTAACTATGAGGCCTAATTTACAACAAAGTATGGCTATATAACTTTATAGATTCAAGTATAACATAGGTAGTAATAAGTAATAGGAATTACTGATTTACTAATGGTTAACAAGTTCTCCAGTACCACACGATCTGAGCTATGTCTGGTCACAGGCCATTGTCCTGATAATGTTGGTCCTCTTGGATCACCAACAAATCGTTCTAAATGGGCACTTTATCTATTGATTTACCAGTGACGGACTTAGAAATGAAACCAAGAGATCACCGCTACATAGTCTTCAGAGTTAGGGATTTAATCCAGTCGTTGGATTCCAGAGGTGCATCAATGAATTCAATCAAACTGAAGTCTTCACATATTTCCATCGTTATAATTAGTGGTTAATTAATAGATTTTAGATATATCATTCTTGTGCTAGTCCTTTCTAGGAGATTTCAGGGTTTTTCAGATTAATTTTTATTGTGAGGCTGTTGGTTATTTCATTGTTTGGTTTAGGTTTTGAGTTAGTTTCAATTTGGAGTTAAATATTCAGTTTGTTTAACTGGTTTGATAGACACATGGGATTTGTCTTCACCACTATTTAAGTATCAATTTCTGTGTTGTGTATTAAAATATTTTATGATCTAACCAAACCTATTTCTTTGCAGCTTTTGTTAAAAGTTTTTTTATTTGTCCCAAGAACGTTTCCTTCGAAACGTTTTTGGCTGATATTCAAATACAGTTGTGTGACTGTTGCCAACTAAAATGATCTCAGATTATAAACCTCTCCCTTTCACGTAAACACATTAACTTTGATCATTACGGCATACATAAAACTGTATTTGAATTTTTGTTTAATAACTAATTTTCCTTTATAAACAGGAGATTTGGTAAGTTTCTTATCTGATGGGCGCTTTTACCTTTAGTACTTCTGTATTTTGAAGCAGTAGTTCAAACATTCAAATATGTTTTCTTAATTCATGTCCTGTTTTTAAACTGGCACAAAAAGTAAGAAACTTTGGAATAAAATAATTCCTGAAACATTGAAATTTTTAAAATAGATTATTATTGCCAGTTAAATGTAGACATATTCTGTTCGTAGTTCTGTCTCCAGATCACATTTTTTCAACGTTTTTTTCACAATTTTAGTTTTATTGTGACACAATGTGGCTGTTGTTTTTCTAGGCATCACAGAGAGAGGACAGCTATGAAGAGACCATCAGAGACCTGACCCAGAGACTGAAGGATGTAAGTGCTATCTTCATCACTACTGTTGATTCATTATTCTTTGGCATGTTCATATAGAATAGGGGAGTTTGTACCAAATTCATCAATTCAAGAACAGTGAAGATTGTCTAAAAAGCTTAAACAAGATCTCAAAACTTAGCAATGCACATAATTTGGCTTGAATTTGAAACCAATTTTATGAAAACTTCATTTACAATAATTTTGGTCACATAATTGTGGGGAACACATATTTTTTGGAAAGAATTTGGCTCTTGAGACTCTTATATAGAAATAAATTCATAGTTGGCAGACATGTGAAGTAATTTGCTAGAGATTACCCAGTGAAGATTATGCAATACCATTATGAAGGCGATCGATAAGAGTAGTTGTGACCTCAGCCGTATGTACTAAATCTTTGGCAGGTGGCAGCAGCTATAGTGTATTATCTTCAGTTAACCACCAAGCACCTCCATACAACGATGTCATGCGAGTGAAATACCCTTGAGTATGACTTTAAGCACAGTGAAAACAAATATGCTTAAAACGAATTCTTCATTTTTGGTTCAGCAAATGCATGCTTGTTTGCAAAATCTTCCAGGGATTATGTTAGGAAATATACAATCACATGTCTGTTTGGCACAGGTTGCTTTAAGGGTTATCCAGTTAAATTGTACTTGATTTAACCCTTTTCACTTTCAATCTGACATAAAAGTCGAATCCTCTTTTGAGAATCTCTATCCCATTAGAATAGGTCTGAATCAAAAGCATGGTCAAGAAAAAAGAAAAAAAAAAGGCTGATCATTTTCATGTATTTAATTTGGTTTTTAATATATAATATTTCTTTATGATTGATATTTAAAAAAAATTAAATATACTAAGCAATCATAAATTTGAAGCTAGAAATTTGTATTAAATTGCTTTACATATATGCCATTTCCCAATTAAATGTATGGTTGACATATCTGGAAATGTAAATATAAGAGTACTTATAAATTTTATAATACAGGTAATTGGACTTGAGCATGTGTTTTGGGCATGCTCTGTATTATGTACTCTGTCTACATTATAGATTAAAAATGTTTTATATTCTTTTCTATGTTTTTTTAAGCTTGTCGATTTGTTGATGTATACTTTATGCTTTTTACATGTTTTTGGAATGTTCAGTAGAATTCACCATGAAAAGTCATAA
>JAVFBX010179893.1:0-14683 GCA_034783855.1 Mopalia kennerleyi
CCCCCCCCCCCCCCCCCCCCCATGCACACACACACAAAGTGTTAATCTAATCCTTGAGATTGAGTAAGAATTCAAACATGAAGCAAAACTGATGATGATGATGACAAGAGAACTGGCATTTACAGGTCAACATGCATGCACTGTCTATTTTTTTTTTAAAATAACAATTATTTTATAATAATTACGCAGTAAGCGGAAAATAAGACATGACTCATCTCTTTAAATCATGAACTGACAGATTATTTATAAGCGCGTACCTTGTATGTAAACATTGCGTGAACTACTAATCTCGAATCGTTACATAGGCCTACTTCATGTAACTACATGTTACAACACGTACATTGTATGTTTGAGGTTACTTTACTTTCGTTCTCCTGCTCTTAAGATATAGGTAAAGCAAATATTTTGGTAGGTCTAGTATACAAGGTAGCATAATATAGACATTTAATGTATAGATGTTTAGTTCCCTATTAATTCGCCCAGACTTACTGGCATTTGTTTCATGACTATAATTGTCATTATATTAAATGATAGGCCTATTTCACTCGAATCACGGCGGCGCAAATTAAAGCTGGAGAAAACCGGACAAAACCAGAAAAACCCCAATACCATACTCAAAAGTATCAGCCGACACAGGGTATAGATATCAGTCAACTAACAATGAATTGCCTTCTCCGTTTCGTCTATTTTTGTATTTTTAGAATTTTATCGATCTTATTGATTCGATAACAGGAAGACAGTCCAAACCAAAACCTATTACCATCTACACTGCTAACATGGATATGGCGTCATATGAGCTGCGATTGGTCTGGGCGAACTCTCCACTATCAGGAAGAAGGCAAATCATGGTTATGGTTTTAGTCTTCCGACGCTCTAAAATTACGTAATACCTGAAGTACATCTAATGATAGACTATTAATAGATTGATCGACAAATGTTATACAAGGACTTTCCGACTTAACCTATTTAAGAGTGAACATGTAAACACGAAACCGGAGATCGCCGATGTATGCCGACTGAGCCGCCTGAGAACTGGATTTTTCCAGAATGACCTTGTTTTATCTAGGTCAATATCCATCTACACGTAAACCAGGTGACAATCGAGTGGATATCCGATATTAACCGATTATTTATCCACCATGACATCGACACAGATTGAAAATAAGCGTCTCACTGTGCATGATATTTGTTGCTAAGTGGAATTACATGTACAAGCCCAGACTTATAGGCCTACTTAACAAACATTCTAAGATAGTTTCCGTATTAAAAGGTACTTTTGTCCAGCCTCCTTTCAATTTAATACAAATATTATGAGCCTGACATATTTAGGCCCAACTTACAAACAGCTAATTTGTATTATTGCAAGAAATCCGGTGTATACGTTAGGATTGATTGAGCAGATAAGTATACAATTGAACACGGATATATTCAAAATAAAACAAATAAAAGTGCATATTAACAATATTTTTTGCTTATTTCTGATCAACACTTCGGAGACCATTTACGGCAATAGAACACACGATCCTCAGTTTTTGTGATCTAAAATCTGTTCAAAGCAAGAAAGTATTCAAGATAGAAATTATTATTTCCCCATAGCCATGTATACGTCAATAGAACACACGACCCTAAGCCCCAAAGTTTGTTCAAAGTAAGAAAGTGTTATCCCAAAATAACGAAAATAATTTCATTTTGACTCAATATTTCAGCCTTTATAATGTCACCATCAGGAGATCCATAATGATATTACGTTGACGTTTTTGCCAGTTGTAATCAATTGAAGTGGTGCTCTCAGAATTTAGTGGCATCACGAAGCCGATCTGTTTTGTGAGGTTTTTGTATTGCATGTTGTCAAAGTCCCGTCTTGTCTTTTCCGTCATGACTTGTCCGGTCTTGTCATGGTCTCGTTTTGTCATGGTCTCGTCTTGTCTTGTCCCGTCTTGTCATACTCCCATCTCGTCATAGTCCCGTTTCGTCATAGTCACGTCTTGTCAGGTCCCGTCTTGTCATAGTCCCGTCTTGTCAGGTCCCGTCTTGTCAGGTCCCGTCTTGTCATAGTCCCGTCTTGTCAGGTCCCGTCTTGTCATAGTCCCGTCTTGTCAGGTCTCGTCTTGCCTTGGTTTGTTGTCAGTGGCGTCGAGAGTGATTGTCTTCCCGCATTGAGCTGGTACGCCGTTATCTGAGTTAAATATTGTAAAGTACAGCGTTTAACCCTAATCAATAATGTAATTCCACTAACAAAATGGAAAAAAAAGCAAAGCTAAGTGTCGCCTGTGTTTCAATTTCTTGGATTGTTTCACCTATTGCAGGAATGCTCGCATCAGTCTCAATATAAGGATAGTCATACTACGGATCCAATTTAAGACTGTCTGATATACTATCTGTCGTTTTATTAGGCCTCTATGGTCGACTGATATATATCCAATAGGTTAATTGATAGATCAATACATTGGATGGTTGATTGATTGATTCATTGGTCATTTTGATTGTTTAATTGATAGATTGACTGATTTATTGGTCAATTAATTATTAGATAACTAAATGGATTGATTGGTCGATCGATTGCGTGTTTCATTGATTGATTGATTTATTGATTAAAGCATCGATATATAGCTGTAGTGAACAAATCGAATGGGATGTGGTAGACTAGGCCATGAGACAGTAAACAGAGAACAAAATAATGCATATCTAATTTATACTAGTGTATTAAAACTAAGTGACTTTTGTTTTTACTTATAAAAGAGGAATTGAGGGCTGTAAAACTGGCTCGTGTCACAGGCCGATGTACAATGAATGACTCACACATTCTTCACTCTTCAAACATATGTGTATTTTTTGACAACCAAAGAACAATGCATACGCTATATCTTAGCAACACACGATCACACTTTCCCTGTTTTACTTATACACGTATATCGGTTGACCATAACTTCTCTTGATGACATTATGATGGTGACAAACCCGGATGTGGTAACGCCAGTCACGTTATTCTCGTGTGTCACGTGTGTCATTTCCGTTGAGAGGAAGCACCGCCCATTTATCAATTGGCCCAGGAGGTTCATATATAGTTGATAATACTTTTACGTAAACAATTCACAATTGCACAATTTCCTTTAAAAAGCCATATACACAAGCCATCGTTAGATAAAGCGACACCTTTCAGTCTTTCAAGCTACACAACCCTATCATAAATCACCTCAAATTTCGTCCATAAACTACTAATTTTGAAGCTATTTATACCAAAAATAAACCACTATTAATATACTAAATTTCGGTGGATTTATATACTGTATGTTTTGCAGTGGATATGTGCGACACAAGTGTGACTTCCTATATTAACAATAAATTTATAGTAAAACTATTGTATATTAGCAACTATTTTTTTAAATTTTAACTGATTAACTTGGAAACTGAAAAACAGTCCTTTGTTACTGTATGTTTTTCGTGTACTATTGAAAGTATATTTACGCCATAAATGCATGTATGGTCGGTGTGAAACACTAACGCTGGCGGTAAACGCTGATTTCTCTGGAGATGAACCCTTCGTGCCTCAGCCGTATAAAGGGAATAGTCATTAAAAAGCCGTAAAATAACAAGCAAGCCCATAAATCAACTCTTATTTGTACGCTTAACGATAACACCAACTACATAACCACTTGGGTATTGTTTTGATTACTGATGATATACATGGCTAGTGAACTTTACTACATTGGTCAGTACCCGTCGGGACATGACCATGAGTCAGAGATGGGGGGCTAACCTAATTAGCAATTACCAACATACGGTGTGATTATCAACCGCTATTTGCATTCTCCGAAAAAAAATTTAATTCGATCTTCAAAGATTAGCTTCCTAATGCGTCACATTCCTCAATCCTTCAAATCTGTTTCTGCTCAGTGGAATTTCATGAAAGTAGCAGACGAGAATTTGACAAGAGAGCATGAGCGCGTGTTTGCCCCTGCTGTGTTTTGATTGGCTGTTCCACTTGAGATGACCAGGCAAAATGACTGATAATTGAATAATTTCTGTCATGATTTTCAAACAAAGCTTTTGAAACAATCAGTAACTTTGGGGAACAAAGGCTGAGGAATTCGTGAGTCACACTGCTGGTCCACCCCTAAAAGAGCTGACTCATGATTTTCTCTCTTCTTTTTTTTGTCATGAGACCGTCTGTAACGGCTTGCTGATTTTTTTGTTGTATGTTGAGATGAACATTTGATTGAGACCTTCTCGTGCGAAGATGGTACAAAAGGGTAGCACTTTGTACTCTGACGTGATCAAAATGCCAACAGACATCATTTAGAGTGGGCATATAAATCAAATAAAGGAGAGTTAAAAATGGGCAATAAGATTAGAAAAATCAGTATTCGCAAAGATCACACATAAAATAAAACAATATAAAAACATTAAACAAAAGTGCATGCAATGATATCATTTTGAGTGATGACCAGTCATATTGCGACAGGTTAAAATGGCAGAGAGGGGATATTACACACCGAAAGGCCAATGTAGTCTTGGAATCTGGCTTGACTATCGGAAATTGCTCCCGGCAAAAAGTTGTCATATCGGCACTGGCCATTCTCTTTAAGAGCCCATCATTTCTGACAGATATGGTTATCGATTAGAAAAAACCCAACAGCTAGGTCATCCGTCAAACTATTAACGGCGAACAAACCAACTGTGTAAAGCGAAACGTAAAAAACAAGACACCAAACACGAGTCTTTACAGTGCAGGCATAGTTCATTGCACTCGAGGACCTTTTCACCTTTCGATTACACCCCAATCACTATTCCATTGAAATCCTTAACACATCAGAGTCAGAATTGAGTACTAATTGTTGTTTATTCAAGGCGAACTAATTTTTGTGGATTTTTTAAAATTCCGTCTACAAACCGTCCTACATTTCGCTCAACAATTTAATCACACTCGTTTATAACCCCGATCACTTTTCCTTTAAATATTTAGCCATATGCTTCAGTTCTTTCTCCCCTTTCATTTGTTCACCTGTCTGTTTGAGAATCTCGTGTGTTTTTTTAACGTAGTTAAATTCGGGATAATATGCACAGTGTATGTTCTTTGTGTTGGAGAACCAAAACACGTGCACCTTAATTCTTTAAATGCATAGTGATTCACTAATTAATCAAATGCCCTAATAGTGGGTTGTTTGTCGTAGAACTTTAAGCCATCAGGTTCACTTCGTTATGTTTTTTCTTTTCATTTCCTTCTTATTTCCGTTTGTTTCCAACTTTCGTGTATTTTTATGCGTTCCTTTTTTTAAATGCACACTAATTTCCCGGTAAATACGTAAACTATGTGTTCAAAACGTTTAAAAATCGAAAAATTATTTTGTCCATATGGATTTATTTATAATTTATATATTATAATTTTAAAGTTAAACCTCCAAACTTTATCTAGAGAAAGCATTTGTTCAAAATGTTTTGAATTTAGTTTTCTTGTAAAGGTATTATAGTGTTATATTGACAAGGTATATTACAGTTTAGTAGCATTATCCTATCGGAATAGGCTTCCCAATAAGATTTGTCTTTGGAATGTGTTGAGGTGTAGTTCCGGTGATGGATGGAGTTAATGTGTATTACACTGGATTATCAGGCTACTCAATAGGCCTATTGAAAAAGTCTGAATTGACAGCATCTTTAATGCCTATATTGAGACACTTCAGATTTTGACAAAGTCTATACATAGAAACTTTGACGGTCTCAAAAACGTTTTAGATTTTAAAAGGTTTTCCGGAAAAAATATTTACATTTTTATGAGACATCCTACGGATGGACATACTAAAATCTTACTTAGCAGAATTTTAATCAAGGAATATATGCATCTAAATAAACTTTTTATTTAGCGTTTTAATAATTGCAAAAAAACAAATGCGCTGCATTATTTCCTGTGGAGATTCATTCAATTTACAATAAATTACAATAAATTATTTTTGGATCTTCATCAAATTTAAATATTTGGAATTAAGAATATCTTATGTTTTTAAAAATCTATTCACATTTTTGCAATTTGGAGATATCACCAGTCTACAGTGGACCCTGCTGTTTCTTTCAATGGACATGAATATTTCTCCTCCTATTTTCTTATGGACCCTGCCGTTTATTCCCTTTAAAATCATATATAAAAGGAGCTATATTGAGTCATGAAATAGGTAGGGGGGATAGCTAAAAAAATCGAAAATGTGATCGTGTGGCCTTCAATTGTCTTCACTCAAAATCAACTCAGGGGTACAGCAATACCTTAACGGTAAGAAAGCAATACGATCAAATTTTCCGAAAATCGAAAACAAAATACAGTTCCAAGATAATGCAGTTATGAGATCTTATTTTTGTCTTTTCATTTTTATTTTGTTTGAACAAAGTTGAATCTCACTTAATTTCCAAAAAGAAATTAAAAGTAATCTATTGCGTTTTAAAATATTTTTTCTTTGTTTCTTTTGTTGTTGGTCATTTTGTGATTTCCGTCGTAGACATCTTGTTTTATTTTATACAGGTGAGCGAAATAATAAGGTTTGTTGTAACATTTTTCCAAACCGGCCAATCCTGCATGCTGAAAATTTGTTTAGATATCTCATGGTACTGGGGGCGGTTGTTGATGCACTAGGCCAGGCATATTTTACGAGTAACACTTCTATGTAAGAATATTAAGGTGTTTCGGATGGGGGCTCAATCTTATGGATCCAAAGTTTGTTACAACTTACCCAATAATCGTGTTAACTTGTTACACAATACTCGATGGCTGGTGTTAATTAACCAGATTCAAAACAAAATAAAATGTTATGACAGTTTCATTTCTCTCAACTGGTTGTTTTTAATGCCACCCATGTACCTGTGGATCCCTCCACTCGCCCCTTAATTAATTGGGCGTGTTCAATTCGAGCAAAATCACAAAAATTACAAACACCTACAAAATCACTAAAACACAGTTCCGTTTGCTTTCACCTTTTTTATATCTGGGTGTGGATAGCAACTTACCCCATGTAACAAACTATCCCTTCTCTCCACTAATCAGATGTGTAGTGAATATAACTGTACCGTTTGGCAACCCAATCCCTTCTAGCTCTTCGTCGACTAGCCACGACTTACCTGTAATAGCGGATCTCTTCGGTTTACAGAGATTTACACGACAAAACAGACACAAGTCGTGAAGTCGTGAATGTGATTACAAATAAATGTCTTTTTGACTAGGTTGGTCTAATTGAAATGCGAAATTTGAAATACTATTTTGATGCCTTATATGTTTAAGGTTTTTTTTAATGGAATGTTCACACAATTTTTTTTATTGTGAAAAATGTTCATACTTATCAAACTGCTATTTATATTATTTAAAGATACTACTTTTGACAAGCAGCACCGTGCTAGGTATCAAACCGATGGAATGATGGCTCCATCGATTTTCTTATTCAGACTCGTACCTTTAATTTGCTGGAAATGGTAAACGCTCCCTTATCATATCATCATCAGTATTATTAGCTCATACTAATTAAATGTGCCACGTTGTCAGATCACGTGGCATACCAGTCATCTCACTGTAATTATTGCTTATACAATGGCGAGTGCCCGCCTTGATCAAACTAACTCTATAGTTTGATCAAGGCGAATTGAGACAAAAAGCCAGCAATTTTTTTTACACCGATATGCCCATATCCTTTGAGTTTCCAGAAATTTACAGAGTTTTGATTAATGTATGTCTATTATCATTCAAATGTCCTACAGACACAGTACACATCTTTAACCGATTTTTAAAAATCCCGCCTCTGTGTTATGTATATATACTTGAAATTGAAGCCCATGCGTTATCAGTTGGAAATTGACAAATATTCAATTGTAAATTTAAAAACAAATAATAATTATATATCTTGTTTCTGAATAAAAAAGTTTGACAGCTATAAAAAGCAAGAATTCATATTTTAATTTGACGGTATACCTTTTAAGCGTGAGGTGACTATAAAATGACCTAATGGACCCATCCCGTTATTTAAGAGAGGCAGGGTTGGGAAAGGGTGGAACCATTCCTCCATTAAAACGAACATATAGAATTTCCGGTCCGGCTGCATTCCATTTTTCGATGTCGAATCCTTAACTATTTCCTCAAAACAAAAAGAATCACGAAAACACACAACAAAAACGCTTTTTAAGAAAGATATATCGAACCTGGGATACTGTATAGGCCTTTAGCTACATACTCGATCCCATGTCAAACATGTTGTTCTCTATAGCGTATTTGGTAATATGACTAAACTATTGCTCAATATCCTCCCCATCAGAGGAGCGGACCAGACAGGTGACCTGACTAATCTTAATGTTATAGATCTCAATTTTTTGTTTGCTCATCGCGGTGTGAGTGTGTTTGCGAAATACTACAAAGATATGGTAAAAGTTAAGAAATGTGTGGGAAAAACTGTCTATATCATATTCACGCTAGTATACTTTGATAGAAGGGTTCAATCTGGTTAAACTGAGCAGTAGCCAAGAATGTGGTTGGTCAGTTGGTTAATAAATTAAAACACTATTGGTACGATAAAAACAATATTGAAAATATGAACTGGTAGGATCAGTACGTGTTAAATTAAAAGATACACCCTTGTTTAAAACTTTTGACATAGTGGTCATTTCATTTCAACTTTTATTTAACATATAAAGTTGTGGACACAGCTTTTAACTTGTACTTTTTGAGACAAAAAATCCATAATAAGACCCCAAAAAAGTGTACAACCGCTGGTATTCTGATATAGGTTCAAGCTTACTGCGACAGCATTAGCCTACAGCGACAGCATGCAGGGGCAGCATGCAATGGCCGGATTTGTGACCTTCACTTGAAACCGTCCTGTTTTTCATGTTAGTCATTTAATTATTGTTAAATATATATAGGTCTACACATTTTTTCATTGTTTTCCAAATCTATTTCGTGAAGCCAATTGCGTTATTACTTTTCATAGAGATTAGCTCTTCAGAACATGCAGTTCTATTCGTTTCGCTTATAGTTCAAATCAATTCAGAATATTCACTCGCACGCCCATTCTTTACAGATTCGATACATATGTGGTTCTATACAAACCTCTTGAAATAAGGTTACGGAAAGACTGCCACGAATCCTAACTGGTTTAATATTACCAAAATAAATTCTTCTTCAAATTTTTTTCCCGGAATTCCTTGCAGTATATTATCAAACATAAAACTGATTTCCCATGAAGCCAAAATAAATTGCCGAAATATTTAAATTTGAAAATATTCTAGGGAATAAAATAAGAAATCATAAACATGCTGTTTAAGCAAATATTTAGATCATATTTATAACCAATTGTTGCTCAATGTTTTAGTACTAATGTAAAGATATCTGTTCTAAATATCATGGACATATTTATATTTCAAAATAATAATATTATATTTAAATTTTTCAAATTAATGGCTTCTATGTCCTAAGTGTAATTTTACAACATTTACATTAATGTGTAAGCTTTGGTTCGGTCGCAACTGTACTGAGAAACTTTTGAATAGATATATCAATGGGAGTGTTTCATTTTCATGTTCTTGGTAGACCTGTTTGGAAATCATTTCATTAAAAAATTGACACGTTTGTGGTTATAGGATACCATCATGGTCCATGGTATATTCCAGCCCCGCCTACCCACCGCCCACACCACACGCGCTCATCCTGACAACCATGGTGACAAATGTGTGACTGTTGCTCACACATGTAATACACAGTCATACTGTCCGATAAATTGGTTGTCTTTAAAATGGGAAGAAAAAACAAACAATTAGTAATTGGAATCCTATAATGACCGTCCATGGATATTTTAACACTCCTTTCAATACAGTGGATAAAATTCCCAGACTTACGGATTAACTGAATCAGTGTATGGTTACTCAATGCGTCTCCCCGGGCAACCATAAATACGACTTCGACATGTTGGAATAACAAAGAAATCTCTAAAGCTCAGTTATATTGCCAATAAATTCTATTGTTGTAGGTTAATAAATTTTCTTTTTAAATTTTATGTGTTTTGTGCGTATTGTTGTGGTAAACAGTCGAACAAATATTGATAATGAAAAATGCTATACACGCCTATCTTTTAACATAATCTAGGTATTCTTATTGTAAAGAATACGTCTATATTTCATCATTTCATGTATTTATTGAATGGAATAATATGTAAACTAACATGTATTTTAAAGTCACTCCATACAAAGTTATATTTGATATGATATAGAATCACGTGAGTTACATATCTTCCCCTAGGAAGTAAAGAGGGAAGCTCTCGTTAATTCCACTCAAGCTTTGCATGTAGGTTAACTGAAGGTTAAAGAAAATTGAAAAGCGAAAATCCTGCCAGATTTGTGTCTGCGTTACAAACAAGCCTTACAAACAAGCTATAAGTCCATGACTATTTTTTAAATAATAGATACATGTCAGAGTTAATTTATGAACTAGCTACAAAAAATTATATAATCTTAATAATACGGAGCCGTGAAACTGTCAATTGAATATACTTTCAATGCACGAATATTTCTTTGTGGATCAATTTCTCCGGTAAATATAAACATAGCTCGCTCTTGTTCTTATAAGTCCATATAATTAAATTTCTCTCTTCGATTAATTTATAAATTCATTATAATTTGATTTTTAAATAAATCTAGCTACTATGTATAATTTCTGTATTGTTTTACATTTTTTGTTTATCGCTTTACTAATATCCAGGTTAGTATGAGATTACAGTCTGACGGGAAACAGTTGATAGATACGCTTCTTATCTTAATGAAATAATGGACTCCCACCAAACACGTGACATGCATTCGTTTAACCACATGCTTAAATTCCAACACATTGAGTTGACCGCAATAAGTCACATGGAGGTTTCTAGAAAGGATTTCATTGAATCTGTGTTGACAACTCTGATAAACCCGGAAAAGTTTCAATCTATTTTTTTTTTAAATTGCCAGTCTATTTGCACAAATTCCACGTGCTTCGTTCGTGTTTTGAATTTTAATTGCCAGAAAAATACAATTATCTAAATATTTATCTATAATTGTTTATTCGAACAACTATGTCTCCAGTATATTTCATCCAGCCTGAAACTAAATAAATATTTTATGCTTTAAAATTAATATTTGCATATTTATATAGGAGGCAAGCAAATTTGTCTCTCTTAATTTCTTAAAAAATATATATTTCTAATACCGGCGGAGGCGAGCAAAATAGTCTTTCTCTATATATAAAAAATTAACATAAAGAACTAATATTCATTGTGGTGAAAAAACTGGGAAATTATATTAGTTGAGAATATTCAGGAATCAAAGAATGGTGCATGTATCAAATTAACATCATGTTTTGCTATTGTAATGTATAAACGCTTATCTGTAATTGAGAACATATATTATAGATGATTGGGACTTTTTCGCACTAAGAATCCATTGGAATTTTGTCTTTGATTTATAAGAACTTTTGGAGCTTTAAAGCTTAAAACTGCTCAAAATCGACATCTGTTGTATTTTCTATGTAATTTCCATCGAAAAACGAGTTCCGGTGACAGCCTATATATTTTCTCTCTCTATTTTTGTCAAAGTGTTTTATGAGCACCTGCGTGATGTCGGCCATATAGCGTATAAAACTCCTTGTTCATTTTTGTTGTCTAAGCTTTCCTCCTACAAAATTTTAATAAATGTAATAAAGATTTGTGCAATAAATCTTAAAGCGTTATAAAATTCTGTGCTTTGTTTCATTTTTGGTTTATTTTATATTTTTGGTTCCCATACATTGAACACTACTATAGTAATTAGTATTGGCCAATCTCTATTAAAATGACAAGGTCGTCGAATTATTGAATTATTGAAGTTTTCATGTTTATGCCAGCGCCAGCTTCATCTTTAGAGTAAAATTGTATAAACAATTTTAAGCAATGAAATTACGTTTGTGGTGAATTGTTATGATTTCTCCTGCCTGTTGATGTCAGCATTTTTTTTTTATATTTATGATATTATGTCGTTAAAATTCATAGAGACAACTTCGTGCAATTTAGTCCATGTTTTGGTTTAATTAAAGAGAGATTGAAAAATGTAGTATGGCATCGAATTGGCTATTCTAATTCTCTACTGTTTCGTGAATTCAATTTTATAATATAATGTAACCGGGTTGTAATAGAACGATGGCGGCTTAGTCAGTAATCCCATCAGTTACCATGACAATTAGTACAAATTAGTGAGTCATCCAATAGACTTGTGACAATGCTGCGGTTTTCAGATACCATCATGCTGGCGGAAAACCCTCCCCCGCCTCGTCTTATAAATCTGCAGGCGGCTTGAACCATACAGCTCCTATACAGCCCCTATACTAAAAGAAAACTAAACGCAACGGAGTTCTACTTGAAATTCCCGAGCCTATCACCATGAATGTTCAACATGTAAAAAATAATCGAAGAGATTACCAAACAATTGCCATAGCTATACCAGTTATATGTCAATTGAGGGTTCCAAAATTAACCATAACAGTTAAACAAAAATTAAGGATGGAATTCAAAGAAATCAATAGTAATGATAATATTTGATTCCGTCTTGGATATAGTTTTTTCCCAGATTCCGTTTATAAAATTGTGTCATATATTGCAAAGAACAGAAACTTGAAACTCAAATATATATATATATATAGGTCAAAGCGAAGGGGAAATGTTACTTGAATATACCGTACCTTGAAACGTATCAACATGATTGAATTAGAAGTGAATATTTATTAAGTATGGAATCATTTATAATTTTAAAAAACTATACCAAAAACATATATAGTTAGACATAATGAAAGCGAGCACCGTTATTGTTAAATAAGTATCAAACGGGATGATTTCATCTAACCTTAGTTTGTTCTGTGCGTGTATATATATATGGTAACTGTATGGATCGACATGAAAAACTGCCACGAGAACTGACAGGCCATTTAGACAGATAAACTAAATCAGATTTATTCCATAACACAGTTATATCGATCATCAGGGAAAACACTAAACTAATTGGGATTCCACGCTAACGGGACGTGTAACAAGTTGTTACGTTCCACAGTTAGAAATACAAACCATTTACAATTTCCAGTATACCTTGGTCCTGTCCGTTTCCATGAAATATACGATTACAGTTTAATGTTACATGTGATTCCTCGAAACAGTACCGCGTATAGTGCAATAAACACACATTCAAACAGTTGCATATATGCGATCGGATTCCCTAATAACTAAGGCTTAGTTAGTTAGTTAGTTAGTTAGTTAGTTAGTTAATTTGGATGGACATGCAGCCTCCTTAATAATTTAGGCTGATTCACTAGCTGGATTTTTATGTACATTTTCGACGGAAATATAGGTCGGTCATTTAATCAGAAAAAAAATGACAAAATTTATTTTTATCGTATAGTTTTGCAGAAACTATATTTATGTTTTTATTTACATAAATACCGTTTGATAAAAATATTGTCAAATGAAACAACTTTTTTTTTTTCAGTATACATTTAAGTAGAGTACTGCAAAATGTAACTTCTTTTAAAATTTCATAAGAACGGTACATTAATATAAAACATTTTTGCTGAACGTTTAGGCCCTACTTTACATCGATTCATTCGTGGAATCAAGTTCTGTGGCTTACGACTAGGCTTGTCCAAAACCCTCCCCCGTAAAACAGCCATTCTATAAATACTTCAATCCAAATGAATCTTGACAGTAACATACTAATTCAGAGAGGTTCGGTGCCATTTTGATGTAGTACTAATGTTATATGGGTATAATGACTCATCGCATTTACAGACGTGACATAAAGATACACCATTTAGGCTGAATCAATACGCGAATGTTTGACTTGGCTAATAACGCCGCAGTCATTGTCCAGTCCAGATACCACCGCAGAGCAGTGAAGCTATTTACAGAGGCTGATTGGCCGGACGTTGGTACAAGTCTACACATTTGACCAATGAAATTGCCACATTATAATTAACGGTTTCTCACCATTACGCCTGAAGGTTACAATGCTACATCTAGCACGATCAACAGGACAGATTTGTAGGCTCGACTGAAATTTGGAAAGTAAATTGCCCTTCATTGTCGAAAGTCTATAGAACTGCAACTGGGTTTCCGCTGCTGCATTTAATCAACGATTAATGTTACACGTGGATGGACAGATCCAAAGTATTTTTACTGTCTATCGATGTCGTTGCACAAGTCAGTTCTTAAATAAATGCTATACACATATTTCATTTAAAACAATAACTTCTACGCAAATTTTAGTAATTGTGGATATACGTAATACATTGAATAGATGAAAAGAGAAATATGTGTTTACCTCCACCGGAATTCGAACCCGGGACCCTGTACAAGTCCAAAAAGACTTCGAGACAATCGTTATTTATTGTACGCAACTAGGCGATGCGATCATATATTTCGTTTGTTGCATTTTTCGGATTGTTTGGTTCCTGTATATTGGCTATAATCAAGTATTTCAAATCACACGAAAACATAAGCACGAGACAACATATTGTGTTATTATATTTTTCAATTATATGATAAAAGGTTCGGCGTTTTATTGATTGATTGATGGCTTGATTGTTGGTTGGTTGATTTGTTTTTCATTCATTCATTCATTCATTCATTCATTCATTCATTCATTCATTCATTCATTCATTCATTCATTCATTCATTCA
>JAVFBX010179904.1:0-13485 GCA_034783855.1 Mopalia kennerleyi
AGATTGATCTTCAATAACACTAGGGTTTTACTAGGTAAGCTTTCACTAAGATTGATCTTCAATAACACTAGGTTTTTTACTAGGTAAGCTTTCACTAAGATTGATCTTCAGTAACGTAGGTATGTATTCACTTAATTAGGCATTCATTAACGTGGGTCTTAACTGTAGATATTATTGCAAGTCGTCTTTAGGAAGGCCTTCTCTAAGGTGGGTCTTCACTATGTTAGTCCTTCACTTAGGTAATTGAAGTAAGGTATATCCACCACTAATTATGTCTTCAATAATGTAGGTCTTCAAAAAGGTAGGTCTTCGCTAAGGAAAGCCTTCACTCAAGTTGGGTTTTACAAAAAAAAGACTTTGCTTATATATCCCATAATGGTAAATCTCCACTATGTTTGCATTCATTAAGGTAGATTTTCAGTTAATTAATGCTCATCAAGGTCTTCACTAAGGAAAGTTTTCACTATGGTAATCCTTCAGTATTATAGGCGTTCATTAATAAGGTAGCTCTTCATTCATGTAATAATCACTTACAATTTAACAGTAATCATATGCAATAATGTAATTCTCAATAATGTAGTTCTTCACTGAAGTAAGTTTTCACTATGGTTGTCTTCATTTAGGTATATTAACACTAATACTAGGTCTTCACTAAGGTAGGCATTCAATAAGGTAGGCGTTGATTAAGGTTAACCTTTACCGCCTCACTAAGGCCGGTCTTAACCCAGGTAGGTCTTCACTAAGGTTGGTCTCTACTAAGGTCAGTCTTCACTAAGGTCGGTTTTCACTAGAGTCGGTCTTCACAAAGGTCGCTCTTCACTAAGGACGGCCTTCATTACGGTTGGTCTCTACTAAGGTCAGTCTTCAGTAAGGTTGGTCTTCTATAATGTCGGTCTTCACTAAGGTCGGCCTCACTAAGGACGGCCTTCATTAAGGTTGGTCTCTACTAAGGTCGCTCTTCACTAAGGACGGCCTTCTTTAAGGTTGGTCTCTACTAAGGTCAGTCTGCACTACGGATGGTCTTCTCTAAGGTCAGTCTGCACTAAGGTTTGTATTCTATAAGGTCAGTCTTCACTAAGGTCGGTCTTCACTAAAGTCAGTCTTTACAAAGGTCGTTCTTCACTAAGGTCTTCTATAAGGCCAGTCTATACTAAGGTCGGTCTTCACTAAAGTCGGTCTTTACAAAGGTCGTTCTTCACTAAGGACAGTCTGCACTAAGGTTGGTCTTCTATAAGGTCATTCTTCACTAAGTCGTTCTTCACTAAAGTCGGTCTTTACAAAGGTCATTCTTCGCTAAGGACGGTCTGCACTAAGGTTAGTCTTCTATAAGGTCAGTCTTCACTAAGTCGTTCTTCACTAAAGTCGGTCTTTACAAAGGACGGCCTTCATTAAGGTTGGTCTTCTGTAAGGCCAGTTTTCACTAAGGTTGGTCTTCTGAAAGGACGGCCTTCATTAAGGTTGGTCTTCTAAAAGGTCAGTTTTCACTAAGGTTGGTCTTCTGTAAGGTCAGTCTTCACTAAGGTTGGTCTTCTGTAAGGTCGGTCTTGACTGAGGCTGTTCTTCACCAGGGTCAGTCTTCATTAAGGTAAATCGTCAAAAAATTGAGGATTTAATAAGGTATTTATTCATTATGGTAAGTCTTCGCTAAGGTAGGTCTTCCCTAACGTAGTCTTCACTAAGATAAGCCCTCACTAAGATCTTCATAAAGGTAAGTTTTCACTAATGTAGGCTTTTATTGAGGTAGGTCTTAGCTTAAACAGGTCTTCAAAGACAGATGTCTTTGATTTTGAAATTAACGTTGAAACTTTGAGAAGCAAAATATATGGAGATACAAAATATGGACACACATCTTGGTCTGAGCTCAAACAACAAAATGATTAAAAGATAAAGATGGTCTTGCAAGAAGAATCATCTTGATCAAAACAGTCCCACTTTCTTCTTTAAATCAAGGCGTTTCCAATTCGGCAGAGAATCGTATTTCGACCGACCGATTCCAAAGATTTTCTCAAATTCTTGTGCACTAAGGAAATCCTGTAAAATTAAGATAATTTACTTTTGACTAATAATATATCCTTATCGTAATGATACAAAACAATTATAGACTGAACAGTCCTTTATTACTGCAGATTATTTGTCATTTTATAAGGCAACTCAGTCGATTGTAAAATAAAATAAAGCAATAAAAGATAGAAAGGTGCGAATGTCACTTTGAGTACGGAAGCCAGTTTGTGCCATGTCTAACTCAATTTGTTCTTCAACATATGTCTTAATTACGAGTAAGCTATCTCCTTGTTACGAGTCAACTGGTATTTACGACATACAAACTCGTAAATACGAGATAGCTAACTCATAATTGCTACCAGCTCACTCGTAATTACGAGATAGCCCACTAGTTATAATGAGATAGCTGAAAACCGTATGTCAGCTGAAAACATGCTAAACGTATGTGTTACTCAAAGAGCTATGACCAAGTTTGTGTATACGTTTGTTTTCGAACAATGACGTCAGTCCTGCCTCTTAAATTAACTTATTAAAGTGCAATATAGATGTTTGTCTTTGAAAATATGGAATAAAACTAATAAGTGTAGGTAAAAAACAGTTGTCTTTCCCTTGAATGTCATGAAAGTAAGTTAAATACAACTTATCTTTAACTTTAAATAGCACATTTATATTGTCCGGAGTTCTTCGGGGTTATGATAAAAATCCCCAAGTAACTGAAACTCATCAATAAACATTGACTGGAAACGTGACAAATCTATTAAGCTGTCAGTGGGTGCATGTTGAACCAATTTAGGAAGATGTTGTCAATACGTCTTTAAACGAATATAAAGCGCCCAAGTCTTTTTTTAATAACACACCGATATTTTACAGTGCAGTGGATTTTACCTCTTTTCGGGTCACATCGACCCCCACTGGCGGCAGACGGCGCTTTAACTCTTCAAAGGAGTAGCTTCGGTTGTACTTGGATAGTTCCTGTGGAAGTTATTAGTTTGTCAGTAATTAAATATCCAAAACACAGAAGCGGTTAGGAGACAAATGCATACAGACAACTCTTATTTTAAAACAGTCAGAGAATTAGCTTTAATAGTGGTATCCAGACTGAATTCATTAATATATTTATATAAAGTAAGTAAGTAAAATGTAATGACTAATCACCAAGCTGATCTCCAGGCATAAGACCTATTTTAGGGAAATGAGAACTGTCCAACACTCGTCTGGAACGTTTCTTGCTCCCCAAGGCAGAGAAACGTTGGGTATGTTATATTCTTCAATGTACCGACACGGTTAGCAAGGAAATGAATGATAGCATACCTCTTTGACAAGGGTTACTCCGGAGTTTTCCTCATTCACTTCCGACTTAAGCTCCTCGTAAGTTTTGCTTGTCTATAGAATAGATAAAGACACATTTAACTTGCAGTTTGAAAGAAAGCGTGACGAATAACAACCATTTAGGGCGACCATTTTGTAAGTTACCGGTAACTTATTTAACCTAAAACAGTATTTTGTTCTATATACTTTTTTATATATCATTTTCGCTACCGTTTCACATGTATTTTTTGGTACATATATTGTCGGCCTAGGTATGACATCATAAAGGTCGAGAAGCCGTGCATTTCAGTGAAGGCATTAAGTGCATCCGGAACCATAAGAGTAGATAAAGTATCAGCAGAAGTCTATCACTAGAAGTGTGCAATGGTCCAATGTTCCGTATCAGCATCATTGTGGTTTTGGGCTAGCTGTCAACGTTTATGTAACGTTGGCTGCACAGAACATCCATTCCGCGCATATACAACTTCAGAAATGACTGTTGCATTATGGGTTGTAAAGCCTAAACTAAATGTGCTGATAAAATGATAATGAGCAGATCACGACTGTTCCCTTTCATGCACTGTTTTTATGTGTTTGATCCATACACAATCTGAAACTAATCATTGTTAACTGGAGCGTTTAAAAAGGCTGTGTTTTGTATATAATTTGCTTCCCCGAGATTCCCCAGTCGAGTTGGAATATTCAAATGTCATGCACTGTACGAGAGAGGGCGCTAGCCGTAAGAAGTTGTATAGGAATCCTCTCAATGCATTTGACCTATGTTAATGTGACCTTTATACTTCTAGATAATATAATTCTGGTATTAAGGCATTCATATAGCGTGAACATAACTAAAGTCTAACGATTCAGTCGAAATCCTACTGTAAAATGAACAGGTACACCCTTAACACTACAGATTCTTAGACCGTCAAAAATTATTTCTTTTCTCCTCCGGTGATGTGGTTTCGTAATATATATTAGTGAGAGATATTCACTCTCCTTGGATATTCACTCTCATGGGATATTAACCGCTTTTGGCATTTGTTAGAAGGATAGTAACAGTGTGTAATATATATCAGTGAGAGATATTCACTTTCCTTGGATATTTACCGCTTTTGACATTTGTTAGAAGGATAGTAACTGTGTGAAAGAGAAAAAAGGCATGCAAGCCCTTAGGAAATATGCTTTGTTCGTAGTCTAGTGACGTTATAAATCAAAACAATTGAACCGACTAGTAAATCAAGTCTCATAGTTAATCATTGTAAGTATTTTAAGGTAAACTTGTTCGTTGTTTTATTCTGTTACGAGTTCGCGATTCGTATTTAGTTCAAATTCTCGTTTCCACATTCCTTGTCATGCTGTTGCGCGTCCTCTTTTCCATGTCATCAGTGATTCTCATAAAACAAACAAAAATTATTTGGGCATTAGTTCTGCTCACAGAGTTCAAAATGTTCAAATGTTTTCTATAGGTTTATGTGTCAGACTTTGTTCAGTGTGAATAATTTCCTGTGTATATTCGATTGAATAATACAGCTTAACAATAAGAAATCGAAGTCAGGGTCTGTTGCCACAAAACAGGATATGGGAGATCGTCCGCGAGATGACCGCGATCGTCTCCACAAATTCACACGTACAAGGCCCGATCCCTGGTTTCATCTAGCTGATGATACCCTTTCTCGGCCTGTTTTTTATAATGCACCAAACCCAAAAGAACCGGTGTATGATGGCCTGGAGGAAGTTGAAATTTTTGTCGCAACATTTTAAAGACTATCGATGATTTTTGGTTGGTGCGAACAAGAGAAACTTGATGGGCCGTATCATTGTTTAAAAGGAGAAGGCTATGAAGTACATTTGGTCACTTTCGCATCAAATTTATCATGATTACAGTTCCTTGAGAAGCAGTCCGGTTGACCCATTTGATAGAAAGAAACCTTTTACAACGGTAAAGCAAAAGCTAGCGGAACTGAGACAACATATATAATTAACCGAAGAGTTTGCTGAAGAAATGAGGAGATTGGTAACACAGGCAAACCTTGGTGTCGGTTTAGAAATCCAAGATCATCTTGTCACTAAAGCTTTCCTTCGTGGTTACAAAAAGTCCAGAATAGCGTACGAGGCAATGAAAATAATCCAACTGCATTAAGCAAAGCTCTGGATTTGGTGACCTTTCTGGAACATACTTACAAGGCAACTGTTGGCCGAAAATTTGATGCAAATAGAAAAGAGCGTACCCGTCGGGTTTCCTGGGAAGATTCTTCAGATGAGGATAATGTCCACACTAAAATAATCCGAGCACCTTCATATGCCACGTTCCAACAACTTGACTCCAGACTTGTGGGGGTGTCACAGCGACATTACAGATAGCTAAACATACGTGGACAGGCTCTGTTTACGTTGCACCATTATAGACCATGGGCTTGGATGTTCTTAGTGACCTAGTCGCAAAAGTTTTCCCAAAGCAAGGAGAGTTAGTTATTGAGGGTTACTGGTAAAACTGCAAATGGTTCTATCGCTTGTAGCCGAGTTGTCGTTGCGGAAGATATAATAGTTTCGGCTTCGAGTGAAGCTATCGTAAAGGGGTTTGTTCCAAATCATGTTCATGGGAAGGCAACTGTCTTGGGTCCTATAGTTCTCTTCAAAATGGACTTCATGTTGGCTCTGTTCTTGTAGAAACGAGCAGCCAGATACCAGTCAGGATTTAAAATTTAGCTGAAGACGACATTCGGTTTAGACAGAACAATACCTGGTAACACTCGTAGAAGTCAAAGATTACCCTACAATTTACATAGCAGGTCAACTGCGTCGTACAAATACAAAGGAAGGGGAAGGACGATACATGTATACAGGAAATAATAGACATAGACGATATTGGGTTAACTGCCAAGGAACGACAAGACCTTGGCGTTCTTTTAAGGGGTTATAGCGACATCTTTGACAACTGATTTGAGTTATTTTCGACCAGTCAATCATTCTATATCGACGGAATGGTCAAGACCAATTAACGACCTGCCCGACGCACACTTTTGGTTTTTCAAAGCGAGGAAGCCGACCACCTTCAAGATATGTTGAATTCAGGCGTGGTTGTTCTTTTCTCGTCCAATTGGTCGTCCCCTGTAGTTCTCATGAGAAAAAAAGACTGGGGGAGTGGATGACAGTATTGATATATTAGATGGGTCTTTTCAACATTGGACCTCATGGGTGGTTATTACCAAATAATGATGGATCCTAGGGACCAAGACAAAGCCGCGTTTATCACACGATGTGGTGTCTTTCAGTGTACTCGCATGCCCTTTGACCACTATAATGCTCCATCCAGTTTTCAGCCGGCCATGCAACCTGAACTTAAATGGGAAACGGTATTAATTTACTTAGATGACATAATTATCACTGTCACAACATCCGGGAACACTTATTTAAGTAACTTAGGGAATGTCTTTAAACGAATTCGTCACTTTGGTCTGAATCTGAAGCCTTGGAAATGTAGCCTTGTTCAGAAACAGGTCGAATGTCTGAGACACGTTGTGAGTGGAAACGTGATCCACACTAACCCACAATGTGTCCGCGATGCAGAAAATTGGCTAGAATCAAACAATTTGAAACAACTTCAGTCCTTCTTAGAATTGACAACCTTTTTATCGACGTTTCATTAGGGATTACGCTTAGATCGCTGGCCCATTGTATTCTCTCACAAAAAAGGGTAAAATTTTCGTATGGGATTCTGATCATAAATCTTGTTTTGCTACACTTAAGGAAAAGCTTACGAATGCACCAATAATGGCTTACCCCTCAGACGGTGGGTTTACGAAGGTCCAGAAAGAGTAGTGGCTTTTGGAGGTGGACGACTTAGTTCTGCCCAAGAAAGATATTGCATGACTCGCAATGATGGCTTGAAGAACTTATTAAAAAAAGTGCTGGTCATTCCCGTGGAAATATAGATGCTCTATCGCGACATCCTCGTGAATAACAAAGGTGTGATTGCTACAACACAGGAGCATCGGTTTAAAATCTACCATGCTCTGGGTGTGATCGCTGCAGTAAAGTTCACAGTCTGTGGTCTCGGTTTGATAATGATGTTGACAACATACTTTATGGTTGTACGTAGAAACTAAATAGCCTCTTCGGAAAGCTCCACCAATGCTATAAATTAGGATGAGGTACCTACTTGTAACTGGCTGGAATCACAACAGCAGAAGAGATGAGGCCAGCTCATTTGGATGTCTCAGACCTTTCAAAACTGTCAGAATGGGTGGAAAACAAAGACAGAAATTCGATGTGAAAGCCTACACCGTCATTATTGGCTGACTTTTACTCAATTTCAGTTTGTCAGTGGAGTGCTGTGCTATGTTTGGGTGAACGACAATGGTACACGGTAAAAGCGACTGGTTGTCCCTCTGAGTTAAAGTTTATCGAAATGTGCCTTTCAACCCCTTACTCAGGCCACCCGAGCCGTCACAGCAGACGTTGACCACTACGTAAAAGGGTGTCAAGAATGTGGCACAGCCAAGAAAAATGGTAACTGCTGTCGAGGTCACTTCAATTATATTATCATGGGCAGATTGTATCTTGATGTCCTTCGCCCACTACCTCCAGGTAACAGTGGCAATGGACAGAGACGTATGCTTTACGAAACCAAATTATCGAATTGATAGCACAGCGCCTAGTACATCAGTTCATCTCACATTTCAGTGCACCCCTCGATATACATACAGACCAGGGCAGCAGCTTCCAGAGTCAATTATTTTCTGACATTTGCCGTATTTTGTAAATCACCAGGACAAGCACGACGCCTTGCCACCCGTCGTCAAATGATCAAGGGGAAAGAGTAAACCTATTATTCTTGGCGTTTAACACAGTGTGAGTAAAAATACGCTCCGACAATAAAGCTTGAGAAGTGCATTGTTTCACTTGAACTTGGTTTTCACTTCTTGTGTAATTGGTAGTTTGACTGTCCATTCATATTGTTGTCTAGTCGAAAACGTAACAGCATTCCCTTCGATTTGGACCACATCACCAATTAACAGCGTCAACGTAAAAATTTTCCCGAATTGGATTGGTTAACAAGTTTTTTTTTATTAAAATGCCACCAAAATTAGCTAAATTGTAGATTTTTAGTATAAAGTTAAACAAATGTATTTTAACTAAAGTTGTAGCCTGTCACGGTTTCATATCGAGGAAGGGTGAAAATTTGTCATTGTATTGGTATAATAGTACACATATTATATATACTAGTGTAAATTAATTTTACAACTACAGTCTATGTACAATATTTATTGAGGTTATGATGGGTACCTTCCAACGGTGTGGATCCCAGCCCAGGAAAAAGGCTGTGAAGCTGGCCGGTTCATGACTCTGTTTGATTTGTAACAATAACGTAGTGTCTGCAGTTCGACCGGCTGGGTCAGTCTCTATATACTCCTGAATACAATAAAATATAAAACAAATATATAAAACACATCAGAAGAAGTTTTTGAGAAAATATATATCAGAAACTGACATATTAAGCTGTGTATATTCAAGATGTTTAAGCACTTGTTCGTTAATGTTTTGTTCACAACTGCTGTCAGGGACAATTGGAATGGGGACCAAAGGGAAGTCTTTACAATTGGAATGGGGACCAAAGGGAAGTCTTCACAATTGGAATGGGGACCAAAGGGAAGTCTTCGCAATTGAAATGGGTCCAAAGGGAAGTCTTCAGAATTGGAATGGGGACCAAATGGAAGTCTTCACAATTTAAATGGGTCCAAAGGGAAGTCTTCACAATTGGAATCGGGACCAACGGGAAGTCTTCACAATTGAAATGGGTCCAAAGGGAAGTCTTCACAATTGGAATGGGGACCAAAGGGAATTCTTCACAATTGGAATGGGGACCAAAGGGAAGTCTTTAAGAATAGTTGACTTTAATCAGCTAGGCCGTGAACTGAGTGACTAACGACTGCCCTTTGAGGGGCCTCTTTCTTCGCAAAGACATGAGAAGAGAGAAAGAATTAGTTTGAGTGACTTACGATTGCTGTTTGAAGAGCCTCTTTCTTCTCAAAGACATAAGAAGACAGATAGAATTAGTTTGAGTGACTAACAACTGCTGTTTGAAGGGCCTCTTTCTTCTCAAAGACATAAGAAGAGAGAAAGAATTAGTTTGAGGGACTTACGACTGCTGTTTGAAGAGCCTCTTTCTTCTCGATGGCATTAGCTCCTTGTCCAACCCAGACATAAATCTGTGAAAAGATATTTGTTTATTTACCTGTTTATAATGAGTGAGCCGTATCATGCAGGTTTACTTGGACAACTGTCAGGCTTGGTTACTAGAACAACTGTCAGGCTTGGTTACTAGGACAACTGTCAGGCTTGGTTACTAGGACAACTGTCAGGTTTATTTACTAGGACAACTCTCGTGATGGTTTACAAGGACAACTGTCGTGTTACTTTTCTAAGACAACTGTCAGGCTTGTTTACTAGAACAACTGTCAGGTTTGTTTATTTGAACAACTGCCGGGTTTTTAACTAGGACAACTGCAACAGGCTTGTTTACTAGAACAACTGTCGTGCTGGTTTACAAGGATAACAGTCCTGGTCGTTTACTGAGACAATTGTCAGGCCGATTAATTGGGACAAGTACCATGTTGGCTTGAGAGGATAATATTCATGCTGGTTTGTTAGGATTATTGTTAGACTGGTTAACTAGGAAGGATGTCAGGCTTGTTTACTTGGACAACTAATGTTGGTTGACTGTAACAACTGCAAGGCCGCTTTACAGGGAAAACTACCAGACTCGTTTACTGTAACAACCGTCAGACTGCTTTACAGGGAAAACCATCAGACTGGTTTACTGTAACAACTGCTGCTTTACAGGGAAAACTATCGGACTGGTTTACTATAAAGACAACTGCCGTGTTGGTTTACTGTAACAACTGCTACTTTACAGGGAAAACTATCAGGCTGGTTTACTAGGACAACTGCCGTGTTGGTTTACTGTAACAACTGCTGCTTTACAGGGAAAACTATCAGACTGGTTTACTAAGACAACTGCCGTGTTGGCTTACTGTAACAACTGCTGCTTTACAGGGAAAACTATCAGACTGGTTTACTAGGACTACTGCCGTGTTGGTTTACTGTAACAACTGCTACTTTACAGGGAAAACTATCAGACTGGTTTACTGTAACAACCGTCAGGCTGCTTTACAGGGAAAGCAATCAGACTGGTTGACTGTAACAACCGTCAGGCTGCTTTACAGGGAAAACTACCAGACTGGTTTACTGGGACAGCTTACGGTTGGTTTACTGATACAACTGCCAAACAGCATTACTAGGGCAACTGTCGTTCTGGTTTGCTGGGACAAATGTCACTCCCATGTACCAGGACAGCTATCGCTGGTTAACTAGGGAAGCTATCGCCTGGTTTAATAGACCAACTGTCTGACTGGAGTACCTAAAAAAACTGTCACGCTGGTTTATTGAGACAACAGTCGTGCTGGCTTGCTGGGACAACTATCAGTCCGAGTAACTGAGACAACTGTCAAGCTGGTTTACTGGGACAACTGTCAATGTGGTTTACTGTGACAACTATCAGACTGGTTTGCTGGTATAATTGTCAGATTGAGTCACTGGGACAACTGCAAGGCTGGTTTACTGAGACATCTGTCGGGCTGGTTTACCAGGCCAACGGTAAAGCTGGATTACTGGGACAACTATCGGACTGGTTTACTCGTGTAGTTGTCAGACTGAGTTACTGGAACAACTGTGAGACTGGTTTACTGGGACATTTGTTGGGCTGGTTAACCGAGACAACTGTAAAGCTGGATTACTGGGACAATTATCGGACTGGTTTACTGGAACAACTGTCAGACTGAGTTACTGGGACAACTGTGACACTGGTTTATTGGGACATCTGTCGGACTGGTTAACCGAGACAACTGTAAAGCTGGATTACTGGGACAACTATCGGACTGGTTTACTGGTATAATTGTCAGACTGAGTTACTGGGACAACTGTAAGACTGGTTTACTGGGACATCTGTCGGGCCGGTTAATCGGGACAACTGCCAGGCTGGTTTACTGGGACAACTGTCAGGCTGGTTTACTGGGACAACTGACAGGCTGGTTTACTGGGACAACTGTCGTGGTGGCGTACTGGGACAACTGTCAGGCTGGTTTACTGGGACAATTGCCAGGCTGGTGTACTGGGACTGGTCAGCAGCAAATTGTGTTAAACGTACCGTATATGCTGATTTACCACAAAATACGTTAATGTAATCCTAACCACGTATTTAGTGAAAGGCGGAAATCAACTTAACTAAAACCGGAATCTTGATTTTACACAATATATGAACGACATTTCTACTCTCAGCCAATTGTCGAGATCCGAGTATTTAAATTCCCTACTGTAAATTAATTTCGTCGTATATAACGTCATGTTAAAAACATACGTACATGTTTACGCAATCGCTAAGTTGTATATGAAAAGCCAATACGACTATGAAAATATTGTCGGGAGCGAAATTTTACAGGAAACTCCTATTTTCCTTTCTTGCATGGGAAATTGATTCATTAATTTAAAAATGAAAGAAATCCGATTAGTCTAAATTTATGCTATATTTATCCTTGTATTGGACCACAGAAAAGATGGCTGTTCGACTCATATCCGAAAGTAATTCGACATAATATTTGTAATAGGATGTTTTCGTGGATTCGGTGAATAAAGCTGGAAGACAAACCTCGTCATAAGCGTCAAGAAGGAACACATCATCTTCACACAAGTCCTGAAAGAAAGGAGTCGTACAAATGAAAATAATATAAAAAGTTAAAAAAATAGAGAAATAACAATACCAGACCTTTATAAAAACAACTCAATAAGGCTTTTCCTATTATCTTTGTCTCATTTATTTCTGTAAAAGAGGCGAATAAATGCTCTTAAGGGCAGGTCATCGGGTAAAGTTTCTAGGACGAGGAAATTCCCACGTGCCAAATCATTGCCTTGACAACAAACCCAAAGTACTTTTCATATCGCTGATAATGGTTACATTAAATCCTGGACCCGGGATCGACTAGCGCAGTTTTTTAAATATATTTATTTGCTTAAGTTTACAACAACATATGATACGGTCCATGTAACATGACCGTCTATGTGGATTTTGGCACATCGTTGCCAGGTTCGTCAGTACTTTAAACCGGAACATCAACGTTTCCTACTCGATGTTTCCCTTTATTCGACAACCTTTCGAGAACTAGCCCCTTTAGTGTCTATTTGGTCACAGACTGACATATTTTTTATTTGTATAAAGTTGGCTATGTTCATGAGAATGCGTACTAAAGTCCACAATCAGCAGTCAGCGAATACAGCTTCAATCATATCAGCCTTGATGAGTGTATGCAATAAACATTTTCTTGCACCAAGTAATAGCGGAGATTGAAAGCTAAAGAGAAAATACATTAACCCCTCTCCCCTCCTTACCACCCCACCCAAGATGCCTCCGTCGGGATGTGACGTATGTATCGTTAACCTACTCTACTGCCGAGTTAATAGCCTCCTCACTCACTGGTTACCATCACAATCGTGAAAGAAAACAGGTGGTGTAGAAACATACAGCATTGAGAAATAAACACACAGGTCGAAAACGTATTTCGAGCAACAATACGATCAGTCGAAATTCCGTATTAAAGTGTACATTGTATATGTAGCATTTTCTCCATATATATGTCGATAATATAAGTAGTCTAGTCTAGGCGATGGACAACAGCCAAATGTGATGTAGAGCCACTCCGTGCGAGTTTCTCGATCTAATGTTACGTCGATAACTATCAGTAATAAACAGCTGAGGAGTGTCTTTATGAGGGGCAGGTGGAAGAGCTGTAGAAGCAGACAGGAAGAATTGAGAAGGTATATGACTCTGGGTTATGTATCCGGCTCTAACACCAAACACAGAACCGTTAAAATCAATTATTTTTAAATCGCCAGAAATTAAATTAGTTGCGGCCGATAGAAAACACTGGCGTGGTTATCAATGCACACACCAGGACGTCTTATTAATAACTCCATGGGGAGTTCATTGGTTGACATATCTCTTAGGTGTGACTTTTATCACCGTGTACGTATGGAGTCTAAAGGTCGTCCACTTAACTGCACGTGTAACTATTTTAAGATCGATTATCAATTAAATGAAATTCTTTGCATTACAATCAGAGG
>JAVFBX010179915.1:0-14674 GCA_034783855.1 Mopalia kennerleyi
GTGGCGCCCCTCCTCTGGTTGTCTTTGAGATGCGCTATAGTTCCCCCCTGCTCGAGCTGGTTTTTGGGGGTGGTACGGCCTACATTCACTTTTGCCAATCTCAGATGTACGTGAAGTCTTATCTGCGGCACATTTTCCCCGAACTACCGCTGGGAGCCTCCGCGACCGCCTCCGCCCGCCCCCGCGACCTAATAGAGTAGTATGCTCAGCCCCCCTGCTGCTCGCTTCAACGACATATTAATGGAGGCAAATAATTATTTGTTTGTTTGATTGGGGTGACCCTGGTTTCTTTAAAAAGGGAATTGGATTGATCTACAGCTGAATGACATCATAATCCCGCTGTATTTATACAGACAACGCCCGCACAATTTACGCCGTTTTAGCGAATATCACTACATTCAAAATGGTCCTGGTTTATGACCAAGAGCGTAGTACGTAAGTCATTGAGGAAAGACGGCTTCCGGTTTTAATAAAATAATGCTCTAGTTCCCAGGATTATAGGTGTGTTCTCAAATTTTTAAGTCTGCTAAAGTTTAATAATCGTTATTTTTCCGTACTTTTTTTTTTTTGGCGGGTATATAGTAGTCGTCTAGTTAGGGTTAATATGTCGACTCGGTAACGCTACAAAACCAGGGAGAGCTTTTGTTCGGGCATTGAAATCGCCACACAAAATTACGGAGCAATCACGAAGCAAAGCGGTATTAAAGACGATCAACTCATAAAGCCTCTCTCCCTTTCCTTCCTAGCCTAAATAGATTGAAAAACCTGAGCTAAATAGAGTATACAACAGCTACTTTTGCATGACCTCTCTTTTACGTCATACACATTTTGACCCTTACTATGGGAAGATGAAAGATGTATTGCTCAATAAGAGTTTGACGTGCTGATGGTTTAGGTAAAACAAGACGAGATCATTACATAACATAGGCCTGTGTAAACCGATGGTAACATAAGACACAGTATAACGTCACTTTCTGTCTTCATCAACGTGTTCTCATTAACAAGGTTTGATCGGACATATGCCGTCATGCCTCCAGTGTTCAGTTTGGAGTTGATAGATAAATCGTGTTAAAATAATCATATCATATGGTTTGGACACATGTGTGAGATATACGTGGATTTGAGTGTATTCGTTGTCTTACTTTAATATCGGGCTGTGGATGTTCAACAAAGATAGTCTTAGCCGGTTCTGGGGCCCGTAGGCCTACCACGAAGCGACCTTACCGTTAAGTTTTTCTTAAATCTATATCATATTTACGGTTGCGAACAGACACAAACTAAAAGTAATTTTGATGCAGTAATTAAATGACATAATACCCAACAACCCAACGTCACACGCGTTACCACTGTACCTTTTTTTAGCTTTTGTGAGATTATTGACTAGTTTTAATTTAGTCAAACACATATTCTTTAATTAATGTATTAACAATAACATTTACTAAATATGGACAGTTTAAGAATATTAAACAAGTTTGTGTACTTCTATTACTGTCGGAATCGTCCGGTCTGGTAGAATGTTTACATCCCTTTGTCTGGTCTTTTAAGTTACGTTATTAACCATTGTGGATTTAATAGCAACAGTTATTTTATTGACATTGTGATCTCAGGTATCACATTGTTAAATCTAAATTTAAACTACCAAGTTGCCAACAGGCTTGTGCCTTTGGTCTGAAAGTTTCAGACAAAAATAATATTGACCGTTTAGGTTGTCTGTTGTTGTATATGTCTCTTGGTTATTTTGCAGGCCGAACGTGAATTACAGATCCTGAGGGAAGGGGCTCAGGCAGTCGTCCAATGGACAATGGAGAAAATAATGATTGTACGTTTGTAATTTCGTTATTGATTTGCTTTGTTATTACAACTATAACATTGTGGAAATCTCTATGTCAGCTCATTAGGAACTGCCCTTGCTAGCTTGATTTAAGGTCGATTCACTTTAGTTCCATACAGACAAATGTAAAACATGGTAATGGTATCACACTAAATTATAGTAACATTTAGTCATTCGCCTACGACATTCAATAATTGTTGACATTTTGCCACACCAAAGTCCTTACATGCACTGCCCACATCACTCCATACGCCATGCGATCTTCGACAGCTTTTACATATGAACTTAGTCAAGTTAAGTTGTTTCACTTTTTTGTTCAGACCATAACTTAAACTTTGTGTTCCCTTAAACTAACGAAAACTCGCAGGTTTATTGTATGCCTGTGGATGGTGTGCATATGACGGTTATAGGCTTTCGACGAACATAATACACGATTTGTTACAACTTGCATACACCTATCCCTGTCGAGCGTGGTGAAGACACTACAATCACGAGAACAACGCTGTGTTTGGCCGATTGCACATTTTGTTTTGGTCTATAAAAATATCTAATGTTGTGATAAAGTTATCTGTATTTGCGACTTTTCTGGCGAAAATACAAACTATCCTAAATTGTTCACCTATTCGTCTGTCCGTATGCTACTAGTTAAGTCGTGCGAAGAGACCCTAGAGCTTAAGTTAAGGATGACTAAAACTGGCTACATGAACCACTATAATATGTAGTCATTTTGGAGAATCCAAGAAAAAAAGGGGGCTCGAATAAGTATTGAAGATAAAGTGGCATTCATACCTTTTCCACATTTCCTATACTATCAAAAATCCTGATGAAAACAGCAAGGGACGGTTAAATGTTTAACTGACTGATAATTGCTTTTATTTTTAACTAAAAACGAATTATTGTCAAAACTCAAAGTAGTATATTGCAAATACACTATTCTAAACCTCAAACGTGATTGAAATTTAAATCATAATAAGTAAAATTGTTTCAGTAGAATTTTCGTAACGATTAACTTATTGTGACCTTGCATTTGGCAGGATAACGTCCCAAATATCCTTAAGTCTGTAGATGAGGATCCTGTTGGCGGACGAGGTGATGATGGATCAGAAGGTAGAGTAACTTATAGATTTACCCTGGGATCAGTATGTAGAGGGATTAGAAACGGCGCTATCCTTTAAATCAGCGAACCATGAATGTGAATTGGCTAGCTTGTTCCAATCGACCCATTGGCCGAGTTTGTTAAACATATGAAGTCTGCTCAGTTGGCATGTACAGTGAAGGGAGTGCTAGTTAGGGCTAGGACTGAGTAGACTTCATATGTCTGGCCAACACGCCCATTGTGTTGTTTGGAACAAGCTAGCTGAGTAACACATTCACAATTCGAAGGTTAGCGGCGTTTCTATTCCTCAACATACTGATCCCAGATTTACCTCATATAAGGCTTTCTCAAATTGGAATATGATTCTTATCTGTTAGCATACTTTTCGTCATGTTAATCTAATTAAAATATACTTGGTCAATAGATGTTTTTTACTGCAATGCCATAATGCACTTGCATACATTACTACCAAAGCTGTACCTTGAACTTTGCATCAACCAACGAATTGTTATTTTGCAGGCCAAGATTCTGGGTCGTTTGAGAAGAAGGTTGTCATTTCGAGTGAAGCGCCTAGCGAAGAAGCATTTCAAACAGAGGAATCCACAGTTAAGTTCACCACATTAGTGGATTCGGCGTCTGATATCCTAAGCGGTGAAGATCTGTCTGAAACCCCAAGCGCTTCTACTTCTGATGTCGTCCCGACTGCAGCCAATCTGGAGCTCCGAGGCAAATCTCTGACTGTTCTGAGGCACAGTTTCATGAGACTGGAACAAGACCTACCGGAAGACACCGTCATGGAAACACGACAAGCACTGTCAAATCTAAACCTTCTGTTAGATGATATTTTAAATGATAGATGCTCTCGGTATGAATTGGAACAGATTGTGGAATATGCAGCGGGTCGAAAGGAATCCAACACTAACAACATTGTAGACATAATTCTTGAAAACGTTTTGAGCGATCTGAAAGCGGGACGATTTGCTGCCGACAGCCTTACGCGTCTCGTTATTCCGTTAGTTAATGAACTAGAAGGGGAACAGATGGTTACAACCAAGCCCCCAGTCGATGCTCAGTATTTATTGCTGAGCAACATTATCAATCAATTTGTGGACTCTTCTTTGGCGAACAATCAACTAAAGTTCCTGGTAGACCAAGTAACATCGTTGTTCAGAGGACCAGAGCTAGATATCAGTTCCAAACTATTACAACAGCCTATTCAATGTTTAATTAATGGAGGTCCATCCACAAAAGACAACATTGTCATTTGCAAAGCTTTGGCTGGAAAGGTTTTGAAAGATTTAGTTTATTGGATGGGCGTGGGTGAAAAAAAAGATCCACAGGTCATTACCACTGTTGTATGTAAGTCCCTCACAGCACTTGGGGAGCATATGTCTGAAGACGCTCAGAAAATACATGATCTGTTCGGCATTTCAGTCATTGCTGATAACATTTTGGATAATGCTATGGAGAGTGTAGCACTAGAGAGTGTAGCACACGAAGGACCTGAGAATGATAAACTTGCCGAACCCTGTGTTTCTCTGCTGGTACACTCTGTAGTTAAGGAGAGTCTAGCCTTTGCCAACCCCTTGCAAAATTCGCAGCTATTTGGGAAAGACATACAGCCACCTCTTACCAAAATCTTATCAAATGTATTTTCTCACTCTGCTACCTCAACTAACCATCTAAATCCAGACGAAAAAGAAGCTCTGAATTTTAGCCAGGCCTTCCTCGCGGATGTTATGAGACATTTTGCAAACATCATATCAAAATCTAAATCGTCAACGATTTTAACTTGCATCACAGAAGAGGAATACTTGTGGGCCAAAACTGTAGTAGAAGATGTTTTCAGAGAAATGTCTCGACAAATGTCTAGTTATAACACAATTGAGAAGCCCCTAACCATTGAACCAGGTGGGTTGATGGAACAGATCGTCATAGAAATGGACGAATATTCAATCTTGACATTCCCTTCACCACTAGGTCAGAATCTTCTCCCACACGAGGTTTCCCATATCAGTTTAACATCGGTGGTGGAAACTATGAAGCGGATGGTTCGTCTATTCCCTCCCCACAATACTACTAAAAAGAACAAAAAAGCAAGAGAGATAGTATCCGAATCATTCAGAAATATGTGGGTTAACTCTGAAATATTTAAAACAACAAGCACAGCATCGTTTGCAAAACGAATTGCAAACGAGATGCAGAGGCAGTTTAGAAGCTGTGACAGAAAGGACAAACAGTCTATTGGGACCAATTGTAACGCAACTCCACATCATATCGTTGTCAATACCATCATAGATTTGAAAGAAATACTCGCTGGTTTTGTAGACGATACAGATAGTGTTGTCGCCTCTCTTAAATGTGTTAATCATGAGACCAAATCCATCATACGCGACACATTAACCCACTTAGCGGAAAGCATGACACAAGCTGAACAAGGACCCGAACATGCTGAAATCACAGAGGTAGACACTAGACATATGATAGTATGTGAATCCCTCAGACTACTAATGCAGACAATGCTTCTTAGTGCAAGTGTTGTGCAGGATTGTGGTGATTTAGAAAGTTCATACGCAGCCAGTCACTATGTCAGACAAACTCTACAACATTTGTCGGAGGCTATAATGCGCAGTTTAGACGAAAAGAAGCATACAATAAGCCCAAACGACACCAAGGCATTAGAAGACATAGCAAAGATTCTTTCAGAATCATCTATCGCCATTGGAGACAAACAAGATCTGACTGAAAGAAAGGAATTGAAGAAACTAACAGCAATAATAACTAACAAGTTAAAAACATCCCCAAACAAATTGTCAAAATCAGAAGCAGAGCTTGTTTTCAATGTCTTAGACGATATAGTGGACAATATGTTTTCCGATCTTTCGAAAGAAGGTAAACAGAACGCAGATACTTTGGTATTGGCGGGCAGAATCGTAAATGATATACTTAACCATGTGAGCCATACAATGACAACAAATAAGCATTCAGAGATAAACGTGTGTCTTTTACAAACACTCACTAACTCTTGGTCAACAATTTTTGGATATGTTGCTACTTATAAATTCAAAGGATATGGAGTCATTTCCGGGAACATTGTCAAAGAATTGTTGAATCTGATAACATCATCATCAATTTATGGATCAAAATTCTGTGGTTCTTCACAGTGTCACATTGTTATGTCAGCTGTTGCTAACATCTTCAACAGGTTGGTATTTACGGCTATGTCGTTCGTACAGATTGATTCTCACTGGGTTGACTTCGAAATTCTAGATCATCTTTCCGGACACATTGCAGATGACAAACTGTCACTCAGTGACCTTGATGACATAGCCATATCAATTTTATCGTCCTTTACAATATCAACACTTCCCTTTATGAATGCAAAAATTCAGATCATGATGAGAAAATTTCTTGTGAAATTAATGGAGAAAGTAGGTGAGGACGTTGAAAACGGAAGGTTGACGGAGGCAGATTTGTGTCATATAGGTAAACAAGTAGAGGAAGAGGACTTTCCTGTGGATGTACAGTACATCATTCAACAGATAATAGACAAAACCAAATCTAACCAAATCGGCGAGTCTAGATTATATGAATGCCTGGGAGTTTTGCTACACTTTATTTCAAAAGCTGGAACTCCTTTCAGCTGTAAGAACAGTGACGCTCTCTCGGATTTTATCGAAACAGTTTCTAACAAATTAGATACCAATGGATTAACGAAAGATGACGAGATTTTCATAGCAATTGGAATGTTCAAAGTTGTGTATGCAATGAATATTGATGACTGTGAATATCAATTCTCACTCCCGTCGTTCATGGCTGTCATGTGGTCAGTTACACAACTAAACAGATTTACTCAAGAAATTGAGGACGAATGTCTACCAAGTTCTGCCGCGATTCATGTTGTACATGTCTTATCAACCGCCTTCGATGAGAACGGCTTAGACAAACCTGACCCAGCTTCATTTCAAACAGAGGAATCCACTCGCCTTATCCCTGTATACAAAGATATTTTGTTACAAATGTTAAACCGATTGTCTGATGGATCAGTAGGGGAAAAGTTTGCTCGAAAACTCTCTTTACTGTTTGAGCATTCCAGTAAGCAGGTCCCAGTGATAGATGTAGCTGTTCCTTTTCTGTGGAAGGAAGTTTACACTCTTCTCGCGGAAGTAACAAAATCTGTGGCAACACAACTTGGATCTGGTGTATCAACAATGATGTCCTTCGGACCTATTCGGATTTCGTGTAATCCGAACAACATATCAATTATGGCGAAATGTGTTAACCTATACCAGCTTGGTATTGACAGGGAACATCCTTCAGTACGTCATGTTGTTACTGTTGCTCTAAATTCTTTAATGACATGTGCAGATTTTGGGTCACAAGACGACGAGACGGTGCATTCCCCATTGTCCCTTATGGCACAGGATGTAGTTGATAATGTTTTACTGAATCCAAACTCCCAGTCAATAGTCACAGATTTATCACAGGAATGTAACCAATCTCAAGAAACGCAACCACAGCTCGACCAAAACGCACAGTTAAGAACAACTCTTGTCTCGTTGTCTAAAACCTATCGAAAATTGAAAGAAGTCATTTTCCACCCATCGGCGTATGTACGGCACTATGCTGGATTAAATGTCAGGAGAGCTCTTCTTAGTTTAATTAAGGACATAGATTTGCAACGCTTCCAAATAGATGATAGTGGAGACCTCATGAGCTCCTTAATGAAGTGGTGGAATGAACACAAATCTACGTATGAAACAAGTCAGTTTGATAACAGAACCAAAGAGGCTTTAGTAACTCTTGTTGATCAGTTGAAAAGTGAGTCTAAAATTATTGGGCCTCCAAGAAAGAACGAGCATTATGCAACAGTTAGAATAACAGAACAACGCGTAAGGGCTTTCATAAAGCGTATACAAGAAGAGAACCCCGACTTACTGAAGACGATCTCTCAGCAAAATACAGCTTCAGCGTGCTCTATAATCGCAAATGATTTGGTGGGAAATATGCTTAACACACTTGACACCCAGCTTTCACAAGAATCTATCTGCTCCTCCACTGATGGGGGCATTGCAGACCTGGTAGACGACACACTGAAGCAACTGCAATTGGAACAATACACAGACTACATAGCGGAAAGAGTTACCGCCGAAATACTGGGAAATATATCATACAGCGAGAACGACACTGATATGATAACAGTAGCTAAAGTAAAGTCATTCCTTTTGCCCTATGAAACAAAAGATACACTCAAGGCTCTATCCAGTCATCATTTACAAAAATCATCCTGTTCTGATCTTAACGAATTCGTGGAGTCTTTACTGGAAGATGTCAAAGAAAACTGTCAGAAATCAGATTCGGCAGAACAGATCATTGAAAGTTTAATGCAATCAATACAGATAGACAATGCTAATTCTGAGGTAGCGGGAAAGATGATAGAAAACCTTATAGCTTTTCTGAAAAAGGAATCCACTCATAGCTTGGACGCTAATTCCGATTACCCACTCACCATGGATCCATCAGAACTTGCACGAAAAGCAGTGGATTCTGTATTACGGCTCATTGCTGCTGGCGTCGCTAATGGACAGTTGAGTGACAATGACAGTCAAGTACAAACTGGACCAGGTCCAGTAACTGAGCAACCGGACATTGTTTTAAAAACATGTAGCATAGAAGATAATGGCGAAACGGAAGAAGTATGCCTACGATCTGAAGTTACCCCCTCCGACATGGCAGCAGATATGGTAGATTCCATGTGTAGTAACCTCCAAACTGACCAAGAGAGTGAAGAAGATATTACTGTCAAATCGAACACAGTCACGAAAATTGCTGATATCGCTGTCCAGTCGTTGGTGGACATGTTAGAGTCCAGTGAACCGAGTGAGTTGGCGAAAATGGACTCATTTGTAAAGAAGATTGAAGGAAAAGACTCAGATTTGATAGCCGCGATATCTGCCAAATCTCAAATATTGTCCCCGTCGGCTTCGGTCACAGAACCGGTTGTTCACATGATTATTGCGGCCCTAGAAAAAGAGCCAAACACTGAACCAGTGGGAACAACAACCGCCTCTACAACATCTGATATTGCGGCTGAAGTTGTTTCATCCATCATAAAGTTGATGAATAGATCCGTGTCTCCTGATAATTCTTCAAAAAGACCCAAATCAGCTCAAATGGCTGTGCAGTCCTTAGTAGATGCTATGGAAAGAGACTTACAAATAGCACAACAACTACAACGATCGACAGAGACAAATGTTGATTTAGCTAGCTATATAACACAACAAGCAAATAGTACCATACAGAGAGTGAAGGACATTCTTTTGCGCATAATTCAAGATGTGTCTGCAAGTCACTTGACAACAGACCAGATTGAAAACATCGCTTCTACAGCAGCTGGAGAAATGATGAAAACCTTCACATTTGAACCATTGTCAAATGCCAAAACATCCACCTGTTCATCACCTATTGTTAATGAAGCAGTGAAGACCTTAGTAAAAGATATAGAGGATGGATATTACAACAAAGATAGTGGTGAAAACACTTATGCTGGGAAGGGAAGTAACCTTCTTGAAACTAAACCCGACCAGCCAACTGACCCTGAGGATGATCCCAAGCAAATATCCGATAAAACCAAAAGCGCCGCCCATGGCTCTCCGGAAGAGTCTATGTCAGACCTCATCAAAGATGCCTTGAACTACATTCTTCTTGACGTAAAAACTGCATCCGTTGAAGCATCTGATGTCTTTGAATCGGCCAAAACTAGAATGCAACAAGGTAACAATAAAGAGAGAATACAGACGTGGATTTCCAACAATCAAACGCTAGAAAATGATTGTAATTTGACAGAACTGATTGCGAAAGAGACCCTAAGAACCACTTCGACGCTAATTAAGGAAGATGCAATACCAAAGTCTGACATACACATTTTAGCGGAAACGATGCGACAAAGAAAGGGAATTGAGCCTTGTGACGACAATGAGGTGGACACTTCAGAGCTGACAAAGGAGCTGGATACATTATTACAAGCTGTTGAAAGGAAGGGGCTAACATGTGACCTGACACATACCCTTGTTAAAACAATACTGAATATTGTCGTAGAAGACACACAGCAAACTACGTCAGGATCTTCAAAGTGTGACGTAGCCACATTCCTATCCAAGATACTCTGCCATCTCCTAACTAGTACTGACACTATTGAGGATGACGAAATGTCCGAAACCGCAACAGAGCGAGATTCTTTTGTGGGCATGGTCGTCACCCCCAATGAAAATATCGACAATCCCGTCACAGATGTTAAAATAGAGCCGACTCAATGTGGACAACCCTTACATGTTGACACAAATGTCACTTCAAATGCCTTGTCTGCAATCTCTATACGTGGACATTCCAAGATAGTGAACCCACACGAGCCAATCGCCAGGAATTCTTTCAGAGACCTCCACCACCCAGATGTAGTGAGAACAGAGGTACTCAGCCATGATAAACCAGAGGTCGTGGAGGCCAAACTTGAGTGGGTTGCTCAGCAGAATTTACAACGAGTAAACACGCATGCTAACGTCGACTTAACTACTATTGCCGAGTCAGATCCTGTCAAATCGTGTAGTAGTTCCAGTGACGCCTCCTCTATTGAGGACATTGACGGAAAATTAGAAAACATCATTACACTTTCATCGAAAGACGACGTCCCTAGCCTCAAACCTACGCCTAAAGTATCACTTAAATCGCAAGAGTCGATTACCGTCCGTTCAAACACCAACGCTAACTCACAAAAATTAACAAAATTGAGAGCACACAATACTAAAGTGGCTTACTTGGGGAATGTGCCCAAGAAAAAAATAAAAGCAGACGTGGCGGCTACGATAAGCCCATTTAGACCAAAGAGTAAACTGAACGAGCTATCACGCCCAAAGACCAATACTCCTTCTGGAAGACGGAAAATAGGTACTCCTCCATGTTTCGCTACTTCACCTTTGAACAGCCAACATTCTCCATTCCCTGCCAGAATTGCCCAAAGTCCAATAAACCTACTAAGAAATGGACCTAGAAGTAAAAAGGAGTCAACCGTATCCTGCCCGGCAATACTGTCACAAAAACATAAGCGAATGTCGGATAAATGTTTGGAAAGAAGCGATACAGAATTTAAAAGAATGGAAGAACCCACTAGAATTAAGTCCCTTTGTGGTTCACACAGTACAAAAGTCACTGTTCGCCAACTTAGGTCAGATGACATATAAAATGAATTCTATTACGTCATATTTTAACAGTCATTATATCTATCATCATAAATGACTAGCATTATATTTATGTAATAAATGTATTGCGATATTTTTTTTTATACAATAATGGAAATTTGTAATGCAATTTTAGCTCACTAAAACATTTTTTCGTTTTCTGTGTGTTAAATAAGAATGGAATCTGTATAACTTTTTTCTGCTTGAATAATATAAATATACTATATATTGACACTAATACCACTTCAGTTATCTACTATATATAACCCAATTTTATTTTATTTGGAGGATCCGCGATCTGGGATATGTTAACACTCTACCAGAGTTATTGCCTCGAAAACAAGGCTCATGCATAATGCAAATGTAAAATTAATACAGTACCTTTCATTTTTGTAAACTAATCATTGGCGTAATATTTATAAAACTGTCCAAACTCGATCTGTAATTTGTCATTAAGCTGAGTGTTACCATGTCCCAGATGGCTGGGAATTAAATTGGCATGACGGACCGCTGAAATTGGAAAGACGTTGGCCTCGCTCGTACTTTAACCTTCAATATACAGGAAGTACTACTCATATTATTTTACGCTATACGGCTTCCTGGTTATTAAAAATAGTATACAGGAGGTTGGTCTGTGTACCATTTGTTTTTACTTTTACAGACATTAAAGACAGGAGATAAATTAGTTCGTACTCCGGTGTGGTAAAAGGAGTGGACAATAGCAAAATCACAAGACTAATACTTTGTGTATATTCGATTCCTTCTGGATACCTTTCTCGACATGGGAACGAAAGCCGATTGTATATAAACACAATGAGTTCTAGTCATTCACTTGGCTCCAAATCTAGAGGTATTGCGGAAAGCAGTAAAATTGTAACTTAAATAGGAAGAATTTTCAACTCTTAGCAGTGTTGCCCATATTGCTCTCTGAGCTGACCGGCGGTAACATAGATAGTACACCAAAGGCTTGTGTCTGGGATTCGGCTCCCTCTCACTTTATATAGAACAGCTGTTATTCCTTTTGCGTTACGTAAATGTAATTCTAATTGTAAGGAGCTCCAAATCAAATTCACAAATCATTGAATTTATAGCATTACTTCTGTTCAATAGGTTCAAATTTGGACAAATATAAATTTCAACCTTTATCAGGAAATAGGTGACAGCCGTATACATAAATCTTATTAAAGATTGATCTGATTGTAAAATTTTAAGGCCTTGCTCAAGGGTATTTCACTGACAATCTACCTAAAGAATGCGAAGCTGTATATTCTGGTTGACTTGCAGAGGCACTGCTAGTCAACCAGCATAGGGTTAAGATGAGAAGTAACTTATAATTAAATGCTTGGCCATGAATATACTGTTTGTGCTTTAATATCTTACTCAAATGAATTTCACTTATGTGAGAACGGATTTTCATGTCTTACTCTGCCTTACTAAATACGATGGCTATACTGAAGCGACAGTCTGGGTGGACAGACGGGCCCGATCCGCTGAACGGCACATCGAAGTAGGCTTCACCTTCAACCTTGCCTAATTTTGGTGCAAAGCAGGGAAGATGCCTCGTAAAAACCACCCCAGTGACTGCCTGAGCTGAAATATTTGACACACTCATATACCTGATGGTTGACAGACGGACTAGATCCCATCATGCAGTATACGTATTAAAGCGCACACGCCAGATGATACAGACCACACAATATAATTTTTTTTCCATGATTTATTTCTTCAATCAAAATGTCTATGACATAAACATCATACAGAAAGGCTTTTGAATTCTTGGGTAAAGCTGGTATTTGTCTCAAGTGTATTTTTATCACGTAGCTGCAGCAAAGTAATGTCATAGGCAACACAAGGATAGTTGTTACATGGATAAGCTAGTAACATTACTATTGGGAAACATTTTTTGAAAGTCGTACAAAAGCATCGTTTAATAGTCATTTTCACATTTCCAAGTTTGTATTTTAAAAAAGTTGGTCATTTAAGAAACAATGGCATCTTTCCCATTTCTGCAATATAGATTACCTATAAACCTAGTTTGTTTGGCTGATATACACAATCAGTTCTGGTGAGTTTTGATAAGTCTGTTCACTCAAACCTTTCATTCTGGGGGGTAGTTTCACAAAGGCTTTGCAACGTCCCACAGTTGTCATGGCAACACAATGCCTCAAAGACTGGACATCAATGATCATAGTAACGGGGGGTTTTTTTTGGGTGCAAATATGTGAAGGTTGTATGAAAGAGCACCCAGTACACAGGGACCCGTGTCTTGACAGATGATTAGTTGCAAACACCATATTAAATCCTTAATAGGGGATAAAACACAGGTAGTCAGCATGGTCATCTTACAGCAGACTAAATGTAACAGCGCTTCCAAACCACCGACCCATGATCAGAATTCCACAGCATGAAGAGCAGGTTATCGTTTTCTCTCCATATGTTTCAACCGAAATCCTGTGGTCATTCTTGTTGGAGAATGCATACATCAGCAGATAACATTGGCTTATGTATTCACCTATGGACACACTTCAATCAAGTAATGTTGGTTATTGAAAAATGGGGTTTGTAAAAAAATGTTGTATGGAATGCAATGATGTAGGAGCACAATTTAATCGGTAGTGAGAAAAAACTGTATTATTAGTGTTTAAAACGTTCTGATCTAATAACACTTTAAAGTAAGTGCTGCTTTGAGTGAGCCAGTGCCCTGTATAGACTTCAGGAAGGTCATTATGAAACCAATCAAATTCGTATCCACTTGTATACACAACACTAAAATGAGCACATGGCAGTAGAATGTACGCATCACAGGAAAACAGTCGAGTTCACAAACATCACTACAGAGCTGGTTAAATTCAACAGAGCCATTCTGATATTCTGTTTTCAATAATAATGTCTAGATGTGTTACTGTACAGTCCGAATGTTGTCTGTCTCACAAATAGTGAGAGTTGCTGTTTGTTCCCCGAAATCAGTACAATACAGGCAGAAGTTTCCATACAACACAGTGCTCCCTTAGTTATTTGGTATTTTACACAGGAAATGTATAGGCAACATCTTGATATCATCTGAACCAGAGTCAAGTTTCATCACACCTTCTGAACCATCAATACTAAGTAAGGTGCCAATCGACTCCAATTCTTCGTGCCCTAATATAACCTTGGCCTACAACAAACAAAACAGTCATATTTTTTCAAAACTACACAGGAAAGATTTGGTTTTATGAATATCAGCTTAAGATTTTATATGAGCAATAGAAAAAACAATTACCACTTGAAATTCTTACAATGTCAAAAGAAAATCGGTACTGAACCAAACACAGATATTTTTTTTCTTTGTTTCACAATGCAAAACTTATCAAATATAACATTTTTTAAAAGGGTCTTTGGAGAATCCTGAATGGAACAGACTTATAGACAGTGATTCAACCATGAACTACAGTTGAGATTGTTTGTTTGATTGGTGTTTAACATCGTACTCAAGGGTATTTCACTTATATGACGACGGAGACAAAAATAAAACGT
>JAVFBX010179926.1:0-14674 GCA_034783855.1 Mopalia kennerleyi
TTACCCGAGTTGAAGCCAGATGAAAACACCCAAACACCCCTGACTATTATGGATGTGTTCTATTACTTTGGGTTATACTATAGGTGATTTCACTCCCTTTATTACATTGGAGTCTCCTTATAGTCCTTTCCACCATTCTATTACAGTAGACACACAGCCGATATCCCCATCCATTTGTTTGTTTAGTGTTTTATGGTGTACTTATGGTTATTTCACTCGTATGATTGTGAGCCAGCCACATGGGTGAAGGAAACCACGCTCAATGTCACTGTCAAGATACACAAGCCTTCATCAAAGGCCACCCATACAGACTGAGCTTGTGCTGGCCCTTAGCTCCGAGAAGCACTAGGACAGAAAGCCCCCTGAAACCACCAGCTGTCACAGGACTTGTTTGCATGTGTTGTTTCCACCTGCATTAAAGTTATTTCACTCTAGTAATGCTGTATTACCTTAAATGACCCGTATTATTGAAAAATGAATGTCCCTGCATAGATTAAAATATAAATAGACTTAAATATACCGCTTTCAGTCCGAGGTCTGCTGCTATAGACAGATCTGTATGATTACACAGCAAGACACTACTAACTAATCATCTCATGTTGCCCCTGTTCAGAGAGAACTAAGCTCCATTGAGTCGCAACAATTGGATTTGTTTATTTTGCATTTTACACCTTCTGTTAGTTTCTCGTTAATCCTTTTGGGTGCGAATAGGCTTTGGTTTGATTAAGTTTAACGGCATACTTAAGCTTATTTAACTCGTCCCAATGATAGAAGCAAATCACACGATGTAGAATATAAACAGGTCGGCTTTGTGTTGCCCCTCCGCTCTAAGAGCACCATGGCAACAGGGTTGTTGGTTTGATTAGTTAAACGTCGTATAAGTACTTAAGGTTGATCTCAATCGTAAGACGACATGCTAGCAAAGTGTGTGAAGGAAACCACGCTCAATGCCACTGAAACATATACAAAACAAAGACATAGCACAGGTGGGTTTCCTGTTTCCCTTTAGCTCTGAGAGAACCAGGACAACAGGATGCTCCCTCCAACCACCCCTGATAGGGCGACAGAAAGCTCCCTCCAACCACCCCTGATAGGGCGACAGAAAGCTCCCTCCAACCAACCCTGATAGGGCGACAGGAAGCTACTTGCAAACCGCCTGTGTGCTAATAAGAAAATTAATCCATATATGGTAGTACTGATTAAACTGATTGTTTACATAACAAGTTTAGCTACAATCCTCATGACACAAGAATCTCCATTGTTATATTGAGTATATTTTGCTACATAATATAATATTACAATAGACAAATGGCAAAGTAATAAAACAGTTAGTTGCAATAGAGGTACATGTATGTACACTGGCAGGAAGGATGTAACCAACAGATGGGCCAAGAGCGTTTCATACAATTTTTTTGAAATAATATACAATTGATCCAAATAATAACTTTGAGAAATCAAGCTCCAACACCCCAAAAATGCAATTTGAAAGAAAGGATAGGATAGATGTATAGCTTTAAAATGCGTTTATATAGAAATGAATAATAACCAGAGAAGAGATGCATCAAGATAAAACAAATTCATAAATCAGATTACAGATGAAGCATTTTAGGCAAATAAAACAAACTTCCGATGAATTGCCTATGAAACACGTTCACTGCAGACACATTAATCAGAAAACACATGTGACAACACAAACATTACACAATAACGAAATACAAATATCATTACACTGACAGAGGGAATATTGAATGGTTGTAATTAGACATAGAATTGCTATATCATGTATGTTTGAAGGTTTAAAAATTTGATTTGCACAATGTACACCCATGCCCAAAGAGATAATATAAATCAAGTCCTGGTTAAGCATTATAAACAAAATTATACCAACTACCTTGGAAAAGCAAGTTCTAACTCAATAATGCAATAACAAATAACAGTAGCGAACTAATATATTTGAAAAGAAAAGAAAAGAAAAATCACCCTGAATAAAAGAAGTGACATGCAGCAAAACCATCACCTTGCAATTTAATAAATTCAAAGGAAAGGATGACATAATGAAAAAACAAACAATCAGAATTTTTTTTAATCGTTTTTGGTAAAGGATAAAAAAGGCGCCAAAATCTAAGCTACCTACATACAGCACATGTCAGCATGACAAACCATCAATGGGTACAAACAGACATACAGACAGATGAACATAAGCCACATTACACCCAGACAATCCCCAGTCTGAGAAACGACATTACAAAATATAAAATATACTTGCAAGCAATAAATCCAAGTCGACTGATTGCTCTAGAATCTAAAGCGGAAAAAAGTAAGAAAAACACAAAAAATGGACATTTTGTTCAGTGGAAAACTTGACTGCTGTACGAGGGAAAAAGAGAAACTTTAAGACAATCACAGAAAATAATCGAATGGAAGAAACAATATTTAAAACAAACAAATAATTCAAATACAAATGGCAAATGAAGAACATAATTTTTTATTACTTCTTGAACACAAATGTTAAAGTTTGCCATCTGTGCCAGAAATTTGAATGATCTGTTGGAGGTTTGACTAGAGAATGAACAGATTGAAATGATTGATGATCATGGTGGTAGGTCTATACCAAAGCCAGCCACATAACAGGAGGCTGTACTATAACAACCACCAAAGCACCCACATTGACAGTTACAGAAGCAAAATAAAATGTGATTTACACAAATATGTGCCCACATAATTTAATAATAACACAGCTAAAGAACAAGAACATTGTAAAAGAATTGGAATACACTTGGAATAGCTTCTAAAAATACAGATACTTGAATGTTATCAGAAGTGGTCAACTCTTACATATATTTACATAAGCCATAACAATGGGTAATATTCACCCTTTCGTAGCAGCTCTCATAAATAAGGAGGCATTTTTTTGCTTGTCATTTCATTATGGGATCTTTTCTGAAATATCTCTTGTTTTAGTTTTTGATTTGTTTTTTTGTTTGATTGGAGTTATAATGTCATATTTGACACACGAGTCAAATGTGCTGAGGAAGCCACGCTTGATGACACAGTCGACAAGCAAGATGTGACAGGACTATTAAACAAAAGCCACATTAGACCTGCTTCCTGCTGCCCCATAGCTCCGACAGGAAGAGTTTGTTTGATGCTTTTATTGCATTTTGTTTAAAAAGTGAATCCACCCTCTTCTTACGGCTAACATACAGTGACATAGTACATGACCGGGATGCAAAACAGGTGCTTGAGGGCCAAAATAAAGACAGCAGTGCTACTCTCCAAACAAATGCTTGAGGGCCAAACTAAAGACAGCAGTGCTACTCTCCAAAGAACTGCCCCTAAGTCAGATACAATCTAATACAATCAGGAACAAGACAGCAAATCAGTATTCCAGAAGGAGGGCCAGAAGAATTTCCCACCAGCAACCGGTTTCAGGAAAGATCTTGTTTACATAATAGAGACAGAAAAGTGAGCTTGCCTCCACTTATTACTCTATTACTTCAGAGGCCGATTAATTCCATAAAAATGATGTATGTTGGCTGAGGGACAGTAAATATATACATGTACATGTTTTTAAAGAGTGAACTTCTGTTGAATATTTCGAATAAATATAAAAATCATGCATAAAAAATATAATACTGTACTTCCTTATTTATTAAGGATTATTGGAGTAAGTGAGGATAATATTAGGAAACAAAATGACAATGGAATTTTCTGCATTTATTGAGATTTTGTTAGCCTAACCGACAGGATGATAAAGCTGTATTAACCTATGCATTAAAATACTGCCATGATGATTCTATCTTTTGTTAACTGATCAGCATACCTGTCTGTGAAGAGATCCTGTGCTGGGTGAGCCGGCCATATTCACCTCGGACTGGGATGCCACCACCATTGATAGGGGGCGCTGCTGGGCAATATCCTGTTGTAATGACTGGCTCTTTTCTAACACTGGGGTGATAACAGGTTCTATAACCTTTGGAAAAGCCTCGGGTTTTCTGCGTTTTAATGAGGCGTGCTGGGTTTCTATAGGGAGCGGTGGGGGTGGGGGAGGTTTGCTGTGGGATTTGGGAGAGGACGTAGAAAAGACACTGCTTGAGTCAGACTCTCCATATCCTTGATCTGGCGTCACTGAAGAAACATAGAAGAAAAAACATTTGTTTCTTGAAGCAAACATAACCATATACAATGACAAGGTTAACTGTTATATATTATACATAGCAGAAAAATCAAAACTGAGCAGTGTAAATAACTTATATGGTCTGATTCCAGATTCTTTACCCTAAGACATCTCAAAACCTACTTACCTACTGAATGGAAGCTAGTCATCTGATTGGTTGATATTGGCTGACCATTTACATGTTGGTTTTGTTTATTATAATAGTCTTCTCCGCGTCGCACACTTTCTATAAAACGATCATCTTTGTCCATAATCTGCCCTTCTTTTGACCTCTGTTTCTCCTTAATGAGAGTAGTCAGATGATCTGGTTCATGAAGTGAAGGGAGATTAGCGTATTCTGGTTCAGAATTTGACACAGAGGCTGAACGCTGTGACATCTGACTACTTGTACGCTCAAGCTGAATTTCATGCTCATTGCTGGTCCGACTGGATCCTTTGGAAGATAAACTATCATGAACCGAGACAGCACTGTCCTGCATGTTACGTAAAGATCCTTGTGATGAATGAGTGTCAGACATGTTGCGCAATGAACCCTGGGAAGAGTGGCTGTCTGAATGTTCTCGGTTTCGCGATGACGAATGCGACGTCTGGCTGTCCGTTCGGTCATGACGGTAACCTCTATTAGAGGAGTGTGATGTATCACTGTCAGAACGCTCATGGCGGAAATAGTGACCGTACATATCTGGATATTCCCCTGGGTTCCCGGTTGCTTGAACTCCAGTGTGAGACATGCCACCAGAAGGTTCTTGCCCAGATTCATACCCTAAACTCTGTTGATCTGAATTAATTCTCTTATAAGCTGTTTGTCCGTCCCTACGCGGGACCCCCACATATGCAGGGTTTGTTCGTGGGAAGGAGCGTAACTTTGGTTTAGCAAGGAGACTATGTGGGATAGGGCTAACATCCCCTTGTTGATGTACAATGTCTTGGCTAAAAGCAATATATTCTTCTGGTCTATACTGGTCCCTGGCAGGACCGTAAGTCTCGGAGCCGCTTGTTGATGTATACATGTCCTGACCATAACTATCCTGTCGTCCATGACTGAGCTGACTCGTAAAACTACCCTGCATCGAGTAATTGTCAGGGGGAGGGAAACCAACCATAGTGTCACTAAAACTGCCGCCACGCACGTGAATCGGGCCATATTCCTCACCCGAAGATTGCTGACTGTGTCGACTAAATGTATCTTGTCGCCTTGGCAACGGACTATCCAGGGTGCCTGACTGCACAGACTTGGCTCTTTGGGGTCTTGGGGATTCCAATGCCCGGCGTGGTGAATCGAACGACTCTCGCCTAGTGTTAGAGGAGGGCTGAGGTGATGGTTGACTCCCACGTCGTCTATGTACTCTATCCCCATTTGCCAGATCATAGTTGTCATGACGACCAGAACTGCTTTGAGATGAGGTAGAATCCTGCCGTTGATAGTGTCTCTACAACAAATATTCGGAATTTAAATCAGCAAGAAAAGAAGGAATTATCATTGAACTTATTTGTTATTTTTCGTGCATTGAAACCAGAGTTATGCACAATAACAATAACACACAGATGACAAATGTTTTACAAGGAAGTTATAATCATACCCAATACATCCTTGATTCACTTGGAAAAGAACTGTGTTTGTATTGAGTAGACATATTGAATTGAAGTCTACACAATTATTTCATTTTCAGACAACTACTTCTTCCTAAAGTCAGCAACACATACATCTTTTAGCTAACTGCCCGTAATAGTAACACTAACTTATTGAACAGAAGGTGTGTTGTGAAATAGAAGTAAAATAGAACAAATAATCTGTGTTTATTCTTTGCAATAAGTGTGGCAGCAAGTTGTAGGTATATTCCAGGCAGTTGCAATTTGTCAGAATATCATTAAGTGTTGATTACCTTCTCGGGTAATGATTTAAATGAAGTAAATTCTTATTTATATTCAGAGTAACAGAAATGTTACCAGAATTTTTTTTAGCTCTCCTAGAAAACTGTTTAATCAAATAGTTGAAATTTCATTGAATATAAAGGAAGAGGGAAAAATAGGGGACATTAAGGTTATCATTAAATCACTTGTCAACAGCTTAAGTCACTGGTTTTCTCAGAGAAAAAAGAATTTGTGAACACATCGCTCGATTTCAATACAGGCTTTTATTCATGCAGGCCGACTCCTCTACTGCACCAATGACTGGTTTGTTGGTTCATTGGTGCTTTACGCTGTGCTTGAGGGTATTTCACTAATATGATGGCGGTGTATTCCAACAATAATTGACACTAGCCCAATCAAGATGTGAAGCGTTTCCATAATGTTGGAATGTTCATTTTCCTCCAGTGCTACTTAAAGACAGACTGGGTTTGGAGAATCAGACTTTTGCCATGAAGTGCAACTCAAGCAGGTAACATTTGGTTTCCAAATGATGGCCAGCCAGGAACTTGATCCACACAATTAACCTGAAACTACTGCTCTATTTGCAGTATTTTCCTTATTTTCTAAGAACACAAAAATTATTCATTTCTCTTCTATTTGTCAAGTGTCCTATCAACAAAAGAAGCCATTACCCATGACATGGTTAGGACATAGTCCCAGTCTGTAGTTATTCTCCAATAGTTTTTCTGTTGTTTCCGGAGTTACTTTAGTCAAAACAAGCTGAATAGCTAGCACTACTAAACTAGTGGTGGTGGACACTACTTGATAAGCTTGATCTATGGTCCACTTAGCAAATAATTTCATAATCTAAACTATTTAAATGAAATTAGATACTTTTTGCAAAACAGATAAGTAAGCCATCTCCACGAAAACATCACATGTCAAAAGTAAGGAAGTTTGACTTTTACAATGAATATATTGACGTACATGAAAGAACTAAATGGTGAATCAAAAGATAATTGAGTCCATCATGCATATGACTGTACAGTACTGCTATAATTAGGGTAAACAGTAGGGACTAATTTGAATTAAAGCTACATTAAATGCATTTAACATTTTTTCACTCCGAAAACAAAACATAGCCTGTCAGGACCCAAGGAGCACTAGTCCTATCACAATATACATGTATACCTCTAACTTTGTAGTTTATGTCAGGAGTTGGAAATCCATACCTCACAAATGTTATATATATATATATATCTGATTTTTCTTTGATTTTTTTCTGTAGACAAAAGCATCATTAATATTTTTTTGCCTACTTTCAAATTTGGAGGTTGGCAAAAGACTGGTAATGGCTTTTTTGTCTTATATGACTTGTTTGTTTAATTGATTAGTGTTTAACGCAATACTTAAAGTTATTTGATCACATGACGCGATGACAGTGTACCAGCCCAAAGGGTGAAAGAACCACCGTCAACACCACTGGCAACAAACAGAGACAAATCAGGACAACCACAGTATGTTATACGAACACATCTACTTCATATTGTCCTGCTTCATATTGTCCCTTAGCATAGGGAGCACCAGGGCAACAGGATTAGTTTGTTTGATTGGGGTTTAACATCGTACTCAAGGTCTTTCCCTTAAGTTCAACCTATTTTTAAATTTATAAAATTCAATCTGATCTGAATCTGGCTCTATAATGTTTAAGCAACTAAAAAAAAAGCTAATATTAACAGATTCAAGTTCATAAAAAAAAATAATGTTTTGTTAATGTATTAATTTAATGAAGATTAAGCCATGCTAAGTTGTTGCAAAGACAGCACTATACATCAACTCCTCGGAAGATATGGTTATATATTCAAGTGGTTATGAAATGAGTGAACTTATGACTGCCTTGACCTTCTATAGTCTCCACAGAAAGGAGAAGTCAAATGTTAAGCTAACACTGTGGTAACATTTTACATGCAGTTTAAACAAGGTTTACATGAACTGGGCACACTTCCGCTGACTAAACTCTATGACCTATGAAGTTTGTTTGACCTTGCCTGGCATGGCTCTAAGATATCACAAAAGGTCAAAATGACAAAAACAATACTGTTTACTATTGATTATTCAGTTGGTCAAAGGGTTTTCAATTTTATAACATGGTATTAAGTAAAAAAAAATATATCATCAAAGTTCATTGGAAAAGAGTAAGCAATTTTTGTTCATGGTAATCTTGAAATGTTTGTTTGTTTGATTGGGGTTTAATGTCATACTCAAGTGTATTTCACTTTTGATGACAGATTGTCCACTTCACACTGCTCATTTCTTAAAAACAGTGGAAAGCCAGGAGGAAACATCTTTAAAACCACCCCAGTGATTGACAGAGCCAAATCATGTGACTCACTTATGTAACTGATGGTCAACAGACAGATTTGAACCAGTGGACCATTCATGGAAGATGGATAAATAGGCAGACCGTATATACTAAGGGAAGACCAATATGGTCCTAGTGCCCCAATTTCGAAAGAGATGGATACACAATGTGTAATAGTAATTAATTGATGCACCCAATCTGAAATACTTACATGTCTCCGTGACGTATGAGGACTGGTCTGTGAATGTAGCGGTGATTTCAGTGATCCGTGGCGGACATGTTCCCGAAGCTTTGAACATAATAAAAACACAAGATAGATTACAAAGGCTGGTACGACCAGACAGATAGCTAGAGTGACCATCACTGCTACAGGGGCTGGGAGAATAGGCAGAGGGGTGGGGTCATATAATCCACTCAGGTACACAAACGCAGACTCAAAACATTCTGTGTGAGTTCGGAAATGCAGCATCTCGATGGCAGCCTTTTTTACATTGTGCATGAAAACAATGTTAATTAAAAAGCTTGTTTGGTTTGACAGCATTAATTATCATACAAGTTACTCCAACTCAAGATCCCGGTTTGTTTATAGTCACTGTCTTTAAGAATCACTTATTCTGTTCCTCATCAAAGCATTTTCTTTCCCAAAGAGGATAAGGTCATTGCCAAGTCTTCATTCTTCAAAGGAAGGTGACACACATATAGCAACACCTACATGTATGTATAGCCAGTACATGAATCGATATCACTGCATGTTCAATCATTCATTGTTCTCAGCATCCCAAGTCAGGCTTCTTTAATACACGGCTGACATAACATTCATTTCTTTGTTTTTCAGGTCTGACTGTGACAATGGTGACCAGTATACCATCACCTGTTTGACAGTCCTTATCATATGTTCAGCACACATTAATCAATACTAGTGGCTGTGCGTGTATTATTCCTTTAGTTCAACATGACAGGATTCACAGCACCTTATAATGGCCTCAAAATACACCCACACCTACAAACACATTTGAACTACTAATTAAACGTATTGATTTTTCTGCATCACAGATTAGCACCTCCTGATAGAACACACGATTTATCAAATGAAGCAATGCATATATACATGTAGTTGTATGGTTAGGTCCTCATCATCATACCAACCAATATCTAACAGTATAGAAACATTCTATGGAAGTCTAACACTGGTCAATTAGTCATTACACAGAAAGCCTTTACTTCAATCTATTATTTAGTCACCAGGAAGGCTTTTTATCTTTCTCCACCTTTTAAATATTGAAATGTTCACGGAAATATCCCTGATAGATTTCTGGTATACTGAAATAAATTCATCCAGAATTCTTGGGGGTGATGTTAAAGATGGTTCACATGTAGTATGTGTTTTCTTTTAAATCCACATTTTTGGAGAATACAGCCCTGTACTATTCTGTTCACTGTTTTCCTGTGGATGTATTCAGTGATATTGTGACTCCTATTTTCAAATTCTGCCAGCTGTCTTCATCTAGCGGTGTATGAAGCACTTGGCTTTTGACATCCTATGTGAACTGTATATGTATTGTCGTTATGAACATTTCTCACCAAGCCTGTTTAACTGACCCGAAAACTATCAACAGGAAATATTGCACACTTATTGTACAGGAAAAAAGATTAACAGGCATTTCTAGAAGATAACACAGCCTAGCATTTTGTACCCAGGTGCATGCCGTCTTACATAACCACAAAAATGTCCGTTATTAAAGTTAAGTGTAAGAGAAAGTTAATAGAGTCAACTTGTTCACCTTCCTGTACCAAGTTATAATCAATATTGAAAGTTTAAATATTGAATATGGTTGTACCCTAATTATATCAGCAGTCATAAACTGCACGTAAGTCTACACTAAAGTGAAGACAGAGCAACAAAATTCTAAGAAACTAGTCAATACTGTTAGTGTTAAATGATCTTTTGAGTCACTTGAAAGTCCATCTAGCAAACAGAATTGGCATGTTTTGTGTTTATCCTAATAATCATCAGTACATGTTGATTCTCCTATACGCCTTAGGTTAATAGTACTGCTGCAGTGCTGGTACAGAGGTTTACTTGAATATTGAGGTTTAACAACCACTCATTTTTCTCAGTATAAAGGTGGCCAGATTTACCATTGCCCCAGCTATTACTTGCACAAAAACCACACTTGGTTCACCCAGAAAACAATGATCTTGTCACGTCAATAGGTACAGGTATTTCTCATATCAAACAGAATCCTGCAGTTTTCCTGTCCACCTGCACCAGCAAATGGAAATGTCGATTAATTTAAACTTTTTAGATGGTATCCTAAAATGGACAGGTTATCATCTGGAACGATCATGGACACAGTATATAACTAACTAAACCAACATCTCACAGTGCAGTCCACTGTATAAGGGACAGTCAATTGTAAGCTATCATGAGTAAGGATAAGAATCAACGGAGGCTTTCCTATTCTCTCCCCTCCACACAGTTTACATGTATAATGATATCACAATTAGTAGTAATCCGCTTTAGCCATGTATCTCATACATATTGTATATAGATGATAGCGAAATGACTGTTAATAGTGTATCTATTATTGATAAATAAGTATTATTATAAGAGAGACTGGGGCATGTAATGATGATAGGCCCACAGAAGGTAGCAGCTGTCCATCACTGTCATTTATCTGTAAGCACAGAGGGATGCCAATTATCACAGGGCACTTGTCACAGGTGGCTTATCTACTCCTAACAATGCCTGAATTAACACAGAATGAACACATAGAATCAACCTATATATACAGGTCCATCTCCGGAACTAAAGAAATTAATTTGTTTGGTTTGAATCCTTTGGTCGAAGTTTTTCTTTATTTTTAGATACACTTTTTGTCCTTGTTTTCAGTTCTGATGAAATTCAACTGATTGCAATGAGATCAAATGTCTAGGTAAGCAGCAACTTCAACAGCTTATCCAAATGGTGAATTTTATTTGTAATCTGTCATTTCCAGCATCAGCTACATGCACTAAGTTTAATTTATAGTTGGAATATTTCAGCAGCATCATCATTTTCAGCATTTGCCACACATAGTTAGATCAATTAACAGTTTGATCAAATATCTTCTATTCCGGCTCGGTTATTTCTTCCATTAGCGAATTAGTTTAATTTACAGTTTTGACACAATATCTTTTTTTCCAGAATTCAGTTTGATGGTTTTTTGTCTTCCCAAGCATTGCCATTTCCAATAATAGCGACTAAATCATATCACATTGACCTCCTGGCCATGAGTCTTTTTGCTGAAAGTTGTTTCCATGTGCAACAAGTTTCGCAATTTTCCTTGCATAGGCCTATTGTGCTCACCATCCAATGTATATCCCTACATCACGTTAAACTACTGGGTCTCATTTGCCATCTTATATAATGTAGACCATAGACCTTGCGGCAAGTTGAATTAATCCCTGCTTGGATGCATAGTCACGATAAATATCACCTAACCAATTACATACAGTACATTAAACTGGTAGTCCTACATGACAGAGTCAGCATAGATGTGCTACAGTCACACTGACTTCTTTTAGCTGGGCCTATTGTTATAGCAGTTTTATAATTCCTCCATGCTTCCCTAAATCCCTTCTGATATCATCTCTAGTTATTCAGGGGTACAACAAGAATTACTGAAATTGACCAGGGTCCTGCTAATGGTTTGTCTTATATCAATATTAAAATAGAACATTTGAATAATGTAACTAGATCCTGCGGACTCACGAAGAGATGACTTTAAAAGAAATGTACATGTATGAAGGTATGCATGTACTTAAAATAATATCATACGCTGAAGTCAATATCATATACTGATGTGACAGACAAATTGTCATGCTGGAGGCAATAAGCCATCTGCTGTTGTTGGTATTGTCAGACAAACAGAAATAGATCCAACAAAAAACTGGACAGGTAAGAAAACATAGGTCCTGTGACAGCATGGGATGGTTAGAGATGTGCATACACCTATATACAGACATACAGGTACAGTGGTTTCTTGGAGTCAGCTCCCTCTACACATGCACAGTTTCTTCTCATGTTATATTGAAAATCCACTGCAGATAATAATGCATCCATCTAACTTATTTTCCTGATGTGTCACACTTTGTTTAAAAGTTAGTCCTTTGTTGCAGATCAAGAGATAGGCTGCAGTATTCACACCTAATCAAGGACAGCAATTTTATTCACAGAAAAAATATAACATCCAGCATGTTGCACAGGAAATACACAACCATCTTCATCTGTGTCTTCACAAATAGAGGACAAAATTCATCTCAAAAGTCAACTCTTACATTTATCGTTTCTTGAAAAATCCAGCAACAAGATAATGAAACAGTTTCTTAAATGATATAAAATATATTAAACTCTACGTAAAACTGGCAATCCCTAAATAACTTGGACTGTGTGCAGCCTTAGATCTTCCTCAACAGCCTGTAACTGGTTCCACAATGACGAATACTACATGTTGTTAGCAAAGCTGTCCTTAAAAACAATGCACGCATATTGCAGAGAAGCGAGCCTTATCCACAGCGGCTGGACAGACTGGGTGACGAATTCCCTTGTTGACAATGTATAGAGGCTTGTAAGGCCTAAGCTCAAGCTGCAGTTCTGTACTAGATGGGTGACAGTTATAATATGGAAGCTAAGGACAGCCACACTCAATCTACAATAATGTGCAGTACTGTGTAATAATCAGCTCACTTGTTGACATTCAAGAATTTATCATAGGTTATAAAATTATATTTATTCTCACGATAGAGCTAACATGGAGAACTTTTATCGCTAATTTTCTGACTAAGAATGCATTTGAATACTACACTAATAGACAATTATACGAAACCTACTTTTCAAAAAGTATTTTTACATGGAATGGGTTTACAAAAAAATATTTCTTTTTGTAATGTTTATTGAGGGGATCTATCAACCCATGCAAAGTTGGAATAAAACACGGTGTGATTATTAGGAAAATACTTTGACATTCAAAGCCTCTGGTTGTCACAAATCCATATTTGTTTATTTTAAATTCCTTAAAATCCCAATCTGTGGTTCTGACTGCCATGTTGATGGCCTCAGTCTAAATGCTAGCATGGATGACACATAGATGGACATGGACCCTGGACAATTATTGGGTGACTGGTTGAACAGCATCAATGCAAGCCCAGTGCATGCTCATCAACATGTGGGGAAATGGGACGAATGACACTCCCCAGACCCTGATTGATGTGTTAATGGCACAATACAGCACTATTCTGCATCTAACAATGTTGACCCTGTAACCCCAGTTTGTATGTTCATGTCAAGTGATATAAAAGGACACAATGCACACGACATGGTCAGGTTTTCTGAATTCTCACCTTTAGCTATACGCCCTTATATTTAGCTCATAGAAATGACAGGTAAAGTTACATGTGCTTTGACAGCATACCCAAAATGTTCATAAAAACAATATGAGAAAGACTATAAATGTAAATGAATACCTAGAGTAGCTCAGGAGTTTGAGCTTTTCATTTATGAAAACAATTTGTTCATAATTTCAAGTATTTCAATATTTAAAAATAGTGAATAATAATTTATTTTTATAAATTAAGTTTCTTAATATAAAATACAAATTGATGGGACTAACTTGCTTAATGAGGATTTTATGCCTTATTCTAGGTTATTTCACTCACATGTATAAGACCTGGACATAATAGAGAATGAGTGCATATGGATCTACAGCTTCTGGAAAAAATGTGGACAGCTCCCTTAATTCAAAGAAGAATTCCTTGAACAATATTGCTTAGAGTATTGTACTAGTTTTTATTCACACGTATATCACAACATCACATCTGGATTGTTGAGGACTTTGGTTGACAATCAAGAGTGTGTTGTTTTGTAGGGAAATCCTGTCTCAGGGGTATTATACGTCTCATGTATGTCCTGTTAACTTAACGTCATACAAACACAAAACAGATGATAGAGAAACATATTTTGATTACAACAACAACACTGTTGTATCAGTGGACAGTTTATTTAAAGCGATACTCCGGGCTGCAATAACCCCTATATCCATTGAAAGGTTACTATTAAATATACGTAAATATGGCATTGACTTATAATTTATTAATTTTATAAATTAACCTGAGGTTTACAGATATATACCAACCTACGGACACTGGCAGCTGATATTATGACGTCATGCGACTCACACTCTTGTGTGTTACGGGTTAATAACATGTGTGAACTGTCCAAGCTCAACCGTTCTATAAATAGTCTA
>JAVFBX010179937.1:0-14672 GCA_034783855.1 Mopalia kennerleyi
CAAGTCAAATGACTAGTAAGGAAGATTCGGTCAGCTGTAGATAATGTCTGCTGTTTATGAATGCAAGTCAAATGACTAGTAAGGAAGATTCGGTCAGCTGTAGATAGTGTCTGCTGTTTATGAATGCAAGTCAAATGACTAGTAAGGAAGATTCGGTCAGCTGTAGATAGTGTCTGCTGTTGATGAATGCAAGTCAAATGACTAGTAAGGAAGATTCGGTCAGCTGTAGATAATGTCTGCTGTTTATGAATGCAAGTCAAATGACTGGTAAGGAAGATTTGGTCAGCTGTAGATAATGTCCGCTGGTAATGAATGCAAGTCAAATGACTAGTAAGGAAGATTCGGTCAGCTGTAGATAATGTCCGCTGTTAATGAATGCAAGTCAAATGACTAGTAAGGAAGATTCGGTCAGCTGTAGATGATGTCTGCTGTTAATGAATGCAAGTCAAATGACTAGTAAGGAAGATTCGGTCAGCTGTAGATAATGTCTGTTGTTAATGAACGCAAGTCAAATGACTAGTAAGGAAGATTCAGTCAGCTGTCGATAATGTCTGCTGTTAATGAATCGAAATCAAATGACTTGGCTGTTTTTCAGACTCTTCAACCTACTGTTTAATTTATTTACATACTTTAATGGAATGCTGTCTAAAACAAAAATTAAACATTCTACATGATGGTTAATGGAAAAGAAAGATACTTCCCTACCCTTTAACTGTTATTAAATGTATAGTAAGCCTGCTTTAATAAGATTAGCTGGTAACTTGGGATTCTTTAGAGAGAGGGAGAGTAACAAGACTAACTTGCTCCTCTCCTATCATCAAACTCTAACCACTGAAGAATGAGTGAAACGTAAGCAGTGTGCCATGTCAAACCACGGGACCATATCCAAGTAAATGTTCTAACTGGTAGCAAAATCTTTTTCTAGATATTGTTCAAACCTACAGTTCCTGAGCCTGGCGTTTTCTAAGAAGTTCTCAGATAAAGGTTTACACTATTTGAGTCGTGGAAAGAACTCCTCTAAGTTGGAGTATCTTGATCTGTCCGGCTGTCTTCAGGTAGGAATTGACTATGATTAAGCTTATGTTACAAAACAATAGTTTGTTTAACCCATACATGTCACATTGTGGTACAAACTGAAATCACTTGAGTTAAAATGCTCAGCCAGACTTAAAATGCTGCTCGTAGAAAAATGAAGTAAATAGATTGTTTGTTTGTTTACACCATACTTGTGGTCATTTCATTCATAAGGTGGACCTGGTTTGTCTTTATTCACCCTTACCTGTGACCACCAGGCCAGCAACAAACTGTTGCTTACTTTTTTATCACCCCTGTATTTGACATATTTATTAAAAGATACATGTAGATAAGAATATATAGTGGTATATATGATGCTGTAAATAGAAGAGCTCCCTCTTGGATTTGACTTGTAACATTATTGTACTTTAACTGGTAAATTTTATCTGGGACTAATATAAGAGGGATATGCAACGGCATACGCTGACAGACTAACCCAGGGAATCAATGCTGGCCTCGGCAGTGCACTGTTATAGAGGCCTGATTGAGTTAACACTAGAAAATTGCAAAAATGCAGATTTTTACAATATGTCTCCAGGACATGCATACTACGTGTTAGCATATAGTATGTGGCTAAGTATTTAGCCGTCTTAAACATAAAGTTTTTAGAAAAACAGTGAAAGGCTCTGAGTAAATATGCGTACGTTTCGGAAAAGCAAGTCATAAAAACAAAACTGGACTTCCATTGCTGATTAATGACATACTTTCGTGTTACAAGTCACAAAACCCATGAGTGGCAACGAAAAAAACACTTAAGATTCAAAACAAAAAACTCCAACTTTTCGTTCAGACTAAATGTAGTTAATAATACAGTTAGGTCATGTACACAACGAAATGTAAAGAAATGGCCGCCATTTTATAAACTGAAGGCATCACTTATACCTAAACTTTAAAAGACGAGAACATCAAGTAAACTGCTTGTACTGGACTATTAGCGCCACAATATTACAGTCAAAAGACATATGATCTTTCCTTGGTACGAGAAATTTTCCAACTGGTTCGTTAAATAATTCTCTTGGTGTAGAAACTTCAACTACTTCAGTACAGAAAGACTGGCTTTACTTTCACTGTGGTAAAACGCGAAATATCGCCGAGGGCGAGATTTCATTTTTTTGGTTCCTGTTGCCTATCCCTGTATATGTTAGTCCCAGATTTTATACAGTGCATGGCTATAAAGCTAATGCAGGGAGATAATTGAACATTTAAGATCAGTTTCATGAGATGTTTCCTACAGATTTCATATGTTATGAGTTGATGCTTTGTTTGCTAAGCAAAACAGCTCTACATTAAAACAATAAGATATAATCTAATAGGCCTCTTAATTGGTCAGTCGCTCACCCAAGTTAGTAATGAATATTTTCTACTGTTTTCAGATAACCCCAGAAGGTTTTCAGCACCTAGCCAGTGGTGAGATCAATCTGAAAGCTCTGATGCTTAATGAATTCCCTATGCTTAATGACGATTGTGTACAGGTATGTTAGAGCATGATTGATGGTGATAAAGCACTGGTTAGTTAGACCATGATTAATGATGATTATAAACTATATTGTTAGCCCATGGAGAATGTCTTCCTTTTTACACCCCTGCTAGTCTGATTATTTTTAAAAGTATCATATAAACTTGACAGATGACGACCTTATAATTACTTATTGATGGTTGTATTTGGTCTTGAACACTGACAGAGAGAAGTATCCACCAAGTTATGTCACATGTTATGGTTGTGTTTATATAGTTACTCCATTTTGAAGAAAACCACCAATATGTAAGAGAAATACCCTTTATAAGTACAGCCTTTGACACTAGCCCACAGCCACACCAACAAACTGTCCATCCAACCAACCCATCTTTGGATTTTTTATCATTTATATTATTGATTTGTTTTTCACAGGCTGTCTTTGAGAATTTTTCAAATTTAGAGCATGTTTCTTTTCTGGGGTCTCCATTAGTAACGGATGAAACCTTCAAGAGAATCTCACGATGTAAGAACATGAAAATAATCAAAGTAGAAGGTAAGATTGTTAGGTAATGACATCATTGTGTAAAACTATATTTGTGACTCAACACCAATAAATAACTTCTTTTATCATTCATCTACACAGTAATTTCCGATCAAAGTCTAATTAGAGATATCAAAAATCTTATTTCCAATATTTTTGAAATTCCGAAATTTCACATCAATTAAAATATAATTTTTTCATAGCAAAATGGTGAAATATCTCAAGATTTTGAATATAACTTGTAGTTCTTCTATCTTGTAACCAGCAACAACCCTTGTTTATTGTTTGTATCATTAAATGACATTGGTTGCTATAGACTTCATAACCACAATTTCTTAGCTAAATTAATCTGAAAACATTTATTTTGAGCAGCCAAAGTATCTGTAATAAAGGTGTACTAATTCCGTAAATTCTTTAGATTATTAATTGATTTTGATATCATTTTAAAGCTTAAACATTCTGCTTCAATTTTGCGACATGTGACTCATTTCGTGGTGTCGGGTCACATTTGGACAAATCTCGCAGGTTCTGAATGTATAGTCCTGTTGGAGGAATGTGATTGATATTAAACTATTGGTCGCTTCAAATATTTATAACACTGGAAAAGGGGTTATTGTGTATATTTGCTCATTCAGACTAAATGCTGATATTAGGTAAGCTGCGCATTGCCAAATTGATGCAAAAACATTGACACGAACAGTAAGCGAGTTGGTCAGTTCATGTACCTACATATATATCCAAATGAGTGTATTCCATTGGTCTAAACGCTCTGCAGGCCATTCATTTTTATTCAAACATCTATTTGAATAAAGCAATTATAAATAACAAATATGTAAAAATTAAAGCTGTATCTTTTGTGGAAATCATTATTTTTATCCAGAAGCACACAATTTGCCAGTAATAATAGAAGATATTTGTAAAACATAGATTTCTTTGTATGTCCCCTTTCCCCCCTTTACAATGAGTGATGTTATATGACTTTAGAGATATCACCTGTATTTTATAAAAAGTCCTTTTGGGTGTCCAAATTTTGTCCTATATCTTGTTAGCCAGTGTCTTAGTGGTTAGCGTGTCTGTTAACTGATCTTACTTTGATGTACCATCCACAGGTGCAAGTCTGCCTGATGACATTTAGGTATATGAGTGTGTAATATTATGTGGTGCTGGTAGTTGAAAGGCTAGGTTTCCTCTCAATTTTCCATTTACATAATGAATAGTGTGAAGTAGACAATCTGTCATCATATAAGTGAAATACCCTTGCGTACTACATTAAACCCCAAACAAACAATATATTTTGTTATAACCAGTTATCCAACTTATAATGTTATTATAAATAAAGGAGGACTATTTAATTCAGTTGTTTCCAGTGTCAGCTTCTTATCTAAAATAGGATTATACTTCCTAATTATAAAGCACTTGCTGTTTTGCTCTTTTTTAATACAGGAAATAGAAGAATATCCGATGTTAGTGTGAAGCTGATTGGTCGGAATTGTCTGGAGTTAGAACATGTCTACATAGCTGATTGTCAAAGACTGACTGATTTATCTCTCAAAGCTCTGGCTAGTTGTAAAAATCTCAGGGTGCTGAATGTGGCTGATTGTGTCAGGTAATGTACACACTGACTGATTTATCTCTCAAAGTTCTGGCTAATTGTAAAAATCTCCGGGTGCTGAATGTGTCAGGTAATGCACACACTGGCTGATTTATCTCTCAAAGTTCTGGCTAATTGTAAAAATCTCAGGGTGCTGAACGTGGCTGATTGCGTCAGGTAATGCACACACTGGCTGATTTATCTCTCAAAGTTCTGGCTAATTATAAAAATTTCCAGGTGCTGAATGTTGTTTTATATAAGTTCCATATCTCTTATTGTTATAGTTGATTATGCTGGAAAAAAAACCCAGCTCAATTATTTAAATTGTTTTGTCAAAAATGGGTTTAGGGTTTATACTGTGTAAGCTCTATGGTAGTAGCTTCTGAGTGTGTTTGTGTGTGTTTCAGAATCAGTGATACAGGAGTGCGCCACCTGGTGGAGGGTACAGCTGGTCTGTCAATACGAGAACTTAACCTCACAAACTGTATACGAGTAGGAGATATGGCCATGGTCAATATACATAAAAGGTAACACACCTGTAAAACATGTTATGTTATTTTATTTAACTACTGACATTAACTTAGCCCAATTTATTTCACTGATGTGTTACACAACATCACTTTAAACTTGTTGCCCTGATGCTCTCAGAGTTGAGGGGCGACGTGAAGTCATTATGTTTGTGCCAATGGCACCACAGGGTTTCCTTTACCCTTTGGGTTGGCATGCTGTCATGTTTTACATTAATCAATTTAAATCAATTGATGCAGGACAAACTGTGATTGATAAATCTGCAATTATTCGAAAACCACTTGTCATATCTGTATCTTTTTATCATTTGTCCTTTTTTGGAGAACATTGTGTAGTATCTTGCATGAAAAAAAAAATTAATTGTATTATTTTCTTTCTGAACAGCCTGCTGAATTTAATATGTATTTGATAAGCCAGTTGTGTTTACTGTGTTTTGTAGATGTATAAACCTGGTGTATCTGAAAGTATGTTTCTGTGAACACATCAGTGAGGCTGGAATAGAACTGATGGGTCAGATGTCCTCAGTTGTCTCCCTTGATATCTCTGGCTGTAACTGTGGAGATCAGGTAGGCAGCTAATTCTCCTCTTAATTTGACAAACTGGGTGGTTCTATGGTTGACTGTTAGTGCCATTGCTGTTTAATATCGTACACAGTTCTGATATGACCTCTCTGCATTGTCAATCATGAAAAACCAAGAATGTCCGGTACAACAAGGATAGTAGAGCAAGTATAGATCACTTCTTGGTCTTGTAGGATTTTGCTCTTAGTATAGTTGATGACTAGACTCTCCCATTCAGCTTCCAACAAAGGCATTGTTGTCGGGTTCATCAGTTCTAGAACCTGTTAGACAAAACTCCTTCTGAATGAATATCTACTGCCATAATCAGTTAATGCATGTACAGTACTTATATCTGCTGGTTCTGTTGTAGCCCACTTGTAGGAATTATCACAGCAGAGAATGTATTTAACTTCACAATCTCTCTATATCTGAATGTCTCCATTATTGTTGTTACCAGTGTAACAATGAGAATGTATAAGACGTCTATATCTGAATGGTTTTTTTTATGCTATTGTTGTTGTAGGGGTTATCAGCTCTGGTTAACAATGAGAATGTATTAGACACCTATATCTGAAGGTTTGTTAACGTATTGTTGTTGTAGGGGTTATCAGCTCTGGGTAACAATGAGAATCTGCTGGATGTCACTCTCTCTGAGTGTGTCTCAATTACTGACCTCGGTCTACAGAAGTTCTCTCAACAGTGCAAAGAAGTACAGAGGCTTGACCTCTCTCACTGTATGGTGAGTTGAAGACAAATAATGTTTCTCTTACAGCAGCTCTTAAGTATATATCCATTGAGAGCTGAGCAGTATGTATTGCTGGGGCCTGTAAACACAGTGCTATTAAATATAATAATGCTGGACATCATGCTATGTTGAATATCTATCTCTAATCCGCTATTAGAGATTTAATATGCAATTGGTAACTGCACTGAGACTAAATCACTAATCTAGGATTAGAGATAGACTTACAGCATGGAGTGACGTCATCTAATCCAGGGTTCAATTTATTACTTTGAACAACTGGGACTTCCACATATTCACTGAGCTAGAATTTGGAACTCATTCTGCCAATATATTATTTCTGAGGAGGAGGATTTTTTTTTACCTAATGTGGTCAACCAAGTGTTTATATATGTTTATTTCCCCTGATTGATAGTCTTGTCTTCATTTTATCTATTTTGTTGTGTTTTGTGTATCACAGAAAACCTATAAACTAAATAGTTTAGTTGTACATAGGGTCATGACAACTGATACCTTTGAGTAATTTCCTTGTAGATTTGTTTTAAATCATGACACCTCTTTTTTTAAAACAGCAATTAACAGATGGCGCTTTGAAGAACCTGGCATTCTGTTGTCGAATGATAAATGTGTTAAATCTATCTGGATGTAAACTGGTAAGTGCTCTTCTACCGTCAAGTGACACATCCTGAGTGTAAACTGCTGATTTGTGTCATTACAGTTTCAAATATTATAATTCCATGCTCATATTTATAGTTATCAAAACGTCAAGGAGGAACATTGGTTTCCTAACACCACAAACACTTCACAGTTTATGGTTGAAATAGCCATCTGGCTAAAGGCAGTTTGTTTGAAAGTTACAATGCTGTCTTTTCTTAGCACTACACGAAAATTAACTGTCCAACATTATGGAAATGCTTCACATCATGGTTGAATTAGTGTCAATTATTGTTGGAATACACCGCTGTCATGTATGTGAAATACCCTTATTATGGGTAATTCACATACATGACGGCTTATAGCACGGCGTAAAACTCCAATCAATCAATCCTGATTGTTGAGATATGGAATATCCTTTGACATGGTGTTAAATACTAATCAATTAATTATTATTTATAAAATGCAATTAGCAATGTGATTATAAATAGCATCCCATTTGGTTTCAAGAAAATCTATTGATGCTGTTGGGAAATATAAGATAAAACACCATAATCCAGTATGTCAGAGGTGTCTACTTATTGGTTTCAGCTGACAGACCTGAGTATACAGTATCTCTCTGGAGTGTGTCATTATATCAGCTCTCTAGATCTCAGTGGATGTCTTCTTGTCACGTGAGTTAACTTCCTTCTGAATCATATAAGTGTTACCATTTCATCTGATTACATCATCAAAACCTGAAATGGACCGGTCTATGGTTTGGAACACACATTTAAGAGATTTCGCTATGTGCCCGAAAGAGACAAATTTTCTAAATAAACTTTTATTTTAGCAACATAAAAAGGTGATTTCTTTCACTTATTTGACTGGCTCACCATGCCACAAACAAATGAGTGATATAACCTTAAGTACAGCGTATAAACCCAATCAAACAAACAAAACACTTAAAGAAATTCTTGTACGTCTTAGCGTTCAATGTATCAACCCTTGAAATCAACTGGATATTCAATAACCATTTGAGTATTAAAAATGTTTTTTATTTAAAAATTGTCTCCTTCGTTTCTTTTTCAGTGATAAATCCTTGAGGTATTTAAGGAAAGGCTGTCCTAAATTGAGCACCTTGATCTTGCTGTATTGTAAAGCTATCCCAAAGTAAGTCAGTACATTCAATGCCGTCTGTGATTATTATGCACAATTTACTCGGTTGTCAGCTTGTAGTATGTCTATGAGCTAGGCTTCTAAAAAAAGTGGGCCCGTAGCCGTGGCTTAAGTTAGCAAGTGTGCTTACTACAGCCTACTTTGATGTGTCTTTCACAGGACTGAGTCTGTCTGTCCACCCTCAGGTGTATGAGTGAGTCACATGCTGTGGCTACAGCAATCACGTGGGTGGTTTTTACAAGGTTTCCTCCCGGTTTTTCGCTGTAATTAGTCCAGGATCAGTGTTCAGCGGATAATCCGCCCATTTCACAAAGTCATCTTAGCTTACATGTAAGTTGAATGTTACTGCCATGGCAACACACGATCTTCATTGCTTGTCGTCATGGAAACTGGATCTTAGTTTACATTTTACCTAAGCTAAGATTACTTTGTGAAACAGTACCCTGATCTTTAAAAAGTTCCATTTAATTCTTTATTTTTCTTGGTGGTGACAGAGTTCATATTGATGATGCTGTTTATTTTTGTTTCAGGAAATCAGCGATGAAGATGGCTCGACATGTGGCTAATCTCCAACACAGTACAGAGATCGTTCCTGCTTATTTTGGTTACTGAATAGTTACAAAGGGGAAGACATTGTTTAACAATTTCTACCTTCCGTGAGGAAGTATCCAGTCTAACCACAATCCCACCAGAGTTATACAGAGTGTACAGCGGTCACAGTTATCCTCAGTATGCAGAAGATGCAATAGAGGATAAAGTACATTCAACTGCACTGTAACACTGATGGAACTTTCTTTACAATAATCACTTCATATATTCAAAACTTAAAGATCAACCCGTCTTTACAGTGGAGCAACATTAATTTTCTAACTAAGGAAAATTTTTCACATAAAACTAGTAGTCTGTTGTCCTTGAGTTCCACTGATCAGTTTTGCATAATACACAAGTAGTGTTACCCCGAAAAAAGTCCAACTCATTTTCTATCTCTATATTTCAGCACTTTATTTTGCCATCCTCCTGATGATGGCAAAATAAAGTGCTGAAATATAGAGATAGAAAATGAGTTGGACTTTTTTCGGGGTTACACTACTTGTGTATTAGTCTGTAGTGTTTAGTATGGCTATTGCCTGGAGTTCACCAATCAATCTATCATCAATTCCATTTTCATCAAGTTTACAGCAAAATACAAGTCTCGTTTCAATACAACAGACTGATGTCAAAACTCTTTTAAGAAATAGCCCTCTGGCTAATGGCAGTTGTTTGGAAAGAAGACATGCTGACTTTACCTAGCACAGGAGGAAGATTAACTTTCCAACATTATCAAAACACTTCATATTTTATGGTTGTGCTAGGTTGTAATTCTTGTAGGAATACACTGCCGTCGTATAAGTGAAATACCCTTAAACATGATGTAAAACATCAATCAATCTGCTGTTCAAAGCATAAAACATGTATTACTTTGATATGTAAAATGCAAACACAGACTCAAAATAATCTCCGTTAGCTGGAAATGTTTAAAGTGGCTGTATTTTGAGTTTTAATTCCTTTCCCATAATTCCTCAGCCAAGATGTGGTTTGCCTTCATCACATATTCTACACCAGAGGACACATTGAATGGAAGGGAGCGCAATGCTGACCACAATGAGATGTTGGATACTTCTAGTTAATAGACTTCTGATAATATGCAACACTAAGTTCACATGTAGTTAAGCCTCCTACAACAATATCATACTTGGCCACCGTGGGTTTCAGTAGTACACTAAGTCTTGAAAAAGAGCAATTGTAATCCCCCTTCTTAGAACAAAGGTTGAGGACTTGAACACAGCTTTATATTCTTTTGCCATGTTGTGGCATGTCACAAGAATGACTTGTTGGTTTTCGCTAATTTTTAAGCTTGCACTCTTTCTGCTAGCTCACATGCCAAAAGCCGTCTCAATTGGTGTTTAATGCCCTCTATTTCACTAACTTATATGATGAAGGTGTATGTGGAACAGAGAAAACAACACAACACAGAATAAACAATGTTATCCAAAACATACAGTATACTGTGCCTCCTCTAACTAAAGGGCAGTGTATAACCCAAGCATTCCAACCGACTTTATTAACTTTAGAGAAACATTATTCTAACTGAAGAAAACTCGTCACATTTGCTGGTTGAGTTAATTGATGGAGTATGTTGGTATCATAAAAAATAAATCCTTTAGCATGGCGGTAAACCCCAATCATTCAAAACAAACTGCTCTCAGCTAAAGAATTGACATCACAAGTGTCCATCTCACTTATACATTCCTATGGAAAATAAATGCTTTTCATTTTATCGTAAATTTACGTAAGACCAAGGTGATTTAAATAACTTAATAAGTTGTTAAACATGTATATGTATGAAAGTCTATCTGTGATAAGATAGTAATGTGATAACTGGTTGTTTCAAACATGTATCAACATTGTCCAATATAAGCAGTGTTTTTGCCAAACTATATAAACTTGCTGTAGTTTAATGTGCAATGAAATGTTGAACAATTTCTATCCATTTAATATATTCTGAAAGCTATTAGTATGCTAAATAAACTATATGCTATTTTTCTATGATTGTCTGTTTTTTATTTTGAACAAAAGAGTGAATGAAAAAAATATAGGGTTCAGAATGGAGAAATAGCATGGACTGTAGAGTCTGTTTAGAGCTTTAATATGTTCACTACATGTAAATATGCTCATAATCCCGTTCAAATAACCTTTTCCTACTGAAGTTTGAAGTTAAAATAGCTGAATTTGTTTTCCAATTGTGTTTACAATAAATACAGATGTGAATAACAGAAAAATTAAAATATGCAATAAGGGGGGGCATATTTTTATGTGCGCCTTTGTTAAATACAACTACATCCATTGCTTGGGGAAATGTAATTATCCCATCCGCTGAAATATGGTTTCCTCCTATAATGGTAAGAGTTAATCCTCAAATTCCTCCTATAACAGTTAATCCTCAAATTCCTCCTATAATGGTAAGAGTTAATCCTCCTATAATGGTAAGAGTTAATCCTCAAATTCCTCCTATAATGGTAAGAGTTAATCCTCAAACTTTCTACAGAGTTATCATGTTCACAACATATAGTCATGAATATTGTAAGGACAGCCATATGGAATTTGGTGAAATGGTAGAAAGCTACAGTACAAGTTTCAGCTTAATATGTGAATTTGTTATCTTATTCAGTACACAAAGTGCTTGAATATTGTCAAATTTAATCACATCTGTTGTCCTATAGGCAGTAAGCTATTTTTGAAGTTTGACATTAAGTTTCATGGGAAATGCAATCCCATCCCTCGTCTTAACTGGAGGAAGCTACATACCACATGTTAATTTGGCATTCCTTGGTAAATTTGTGTTCAAACTAATGTGTTCACAAACATTTGTGACCGAAGGAACTCCAGGAAAGACAGAAGCCAAGAACCATATTTTTAACTGTTATCACTGATAACTGGATTGTATTTAAATAATAAAGGTGTGATAAATACATAGCATTATACAATAGTACCATCAATTAATTGTATTGCCGATCACAGGTGTATTGACATATTTGAATTGCAAGAAGTCCAGCTTAGCCGAACTGAAGACATATAATACATAATTATTAATGAATTAAGCAATACAAGAGATACCTGCATTATATTTTGATATATACAGGTTGTAGCTGCAGGCACAAGTCATTCCAAATACATGCTTGGGAAAGACATTTCAATAGAAAAGTAGAAAACTCAACAACTGTGGCAATCTGACTCGTTTCTATTGTGTTGTTGTTGCTGGTAGTAAATTCATTGCCGACAGATCATCCTCTGTAAGAATATGGTGTGTCTGAGCCAGAGTATCGGAATCAACATATGTCACATGGTACGTCTGGCCGTCGCTGGATGTCGACAGAATACGAGCATTCTGAAAGGACTCTGGAAGCTGAGATAAATCACTCACTTTTAAAGATTGTAGGTTTTCTACATTTTCTGTTTGATCAATTTCTTGAGCAAGTGGAAACTCTGCCACCTGTTCGTTAGTTTGAAGCCTATTTAAATCTGCTGACAAAATCAGTGACTTTGATCCATCTTCATCCTCTTTTACAACAAACGTTACATTACTACACTGAGTTATGTCCCCTTCTGGATCCTCTTGTGCAACGGACTCACATAAATCATTGTTAACCTCAGTCTGATCATTCATTGGTTGATCTATGAAACGGAGTTCAAATTCTCCAGCAGCATTCTGAGTTATAATACTTTGAGCTAGCTGGCTTTGAGCATCCCCTGTCACATTGATCTGATCAAGACAGTCTGTGTTTGGAGTCTCCAGGTTGGTAGAAAACAAGACAGTGGCCACCTCTTCCTTATTAGGCTGATTCTCTGTGTAGAGCACTGTGACCTGTTTGTCATCAGTCCATTTAGATGCTGCGTCAGTCTTGTGTTTCCTCGTATGTCTGTGGTAGGTGGAGAGATCATGGAATGAGGAATCACAGGTTTTACACGAGTACGGTTTAACGCCGGTATGCATGTTGTAATGTTCTTTGAGATACTGGAGGCGAGTGAAGTTCTTTGGACACAAAGAACACAGATACGGCCTCTCTCCTGTGTGTTTTAAAACGTGCCGCTCCAAATCCCCTGTAAGTAAACAGACATACAATTAAGTCATTTGTTGATCAATTTTAATGACCATTTTGGTCAAACAACTTTACTTAAACCATCCCTGCTCTCTATTTAAGTGTCTCTTTTTGACATGTGGTCGATAGACATCCTGTGCTACAGAGTGAAACGGGTCAACCAGTCCAAATGCTCAACTGTTTCAAGTCACAGTACAGACCCATACATTAGTAATATCACTCATATGACTGTGTGGTAAACAGAAGGAGGGTAAGCAGTTCATTGTTCACAGTACAGCCCCCATACATGTATCTAGGTGATTTCACCCAACCAGAAGTCTGCCCACAACCCATCTACTACCAGACAGGTGCTCTGCCATAAGACCATCATGAGATGTAACCAACCATAATGGGATCTTAGAACCAATCTATAACTAGACAGGTGCTCAGACGTTACAACAAACCTCCACGATGAGTAATCAACCATAAAGCCATCCCACAAACAATCTATTACTAGACAAGTGCTCTGCCATAAGACCACCACAATGGCTAATCAACCACAAAGCCATCCCACAACCAATTTATTACTAGACAGGTGCTCTGTCATAAGACCACCACGATGGGTAATCAACCACAAAGCCATCCCACAACCAATCTATTATTAGACAGGTGCTCTGCCATAAGACCATCATGAAAGATTACTAACCATAAAGATATCCCACAACCAATCTAGTATTTGACAGGTGCCTTTGCCATGAGACCATCATGATAGGCAATCAACAATTATGGGATCTCAGAACCAATCTATTGACAGACTGTGAGACAGATTGCTCTGCCATAAGACCAGCATGACAGACGATGAAATTATATTTCACAAACTATCTATTACTAGACAGGTGCTCTGCCACAATGTCATGATTGATGTGTTGTCTTCATTATGGGTATTCCATGAACATGTATACCATAAAATGTTTAGTGTTGTGATTTGTTATAAAGTTAATATTCACCCAGGGCTTAATAGACAAACAGCTAAAAGACGTCTTGAGTTAATATAATATCTAATGCAGAAATCATCAGCAACCGTTGTAACATATACCCTTGCTGTGAAAATGACTAGAATTGAATGAGTACATAAATAGTTTATACCTTTTGTGACGAAGCAGGAATCACACTGGTCACATTTGAAAGATCGGATGTTGAAATGTCGCTGTTGATGTAGTCTCAGCTGGGCTTTTTGTCTGAAGGTTTTTCCACAGTAATCACAGAGATGGCCTTTATGTCCGGTGTGAAGGTCCATGTGTGATCTGAGAACTCCTGTCTGAGAGAAACACCTGCCACAAATCTCACACCTGTAATCAACATACATTCAAACATACTTACAGAATTCATAAACTGTTTATTGACAATAAGTTTTGAATGACATTTAAAAGTGGGGTAACATAATTATACAATTTCTGGATAACCACTTCTTGTTTTGTGAAACACAATGTTTCGATACATATGCCTGTAACGTCATCAGGTGTAAATTGACTCAAATGAGGAGAGCATAAAGTAGTTAAATAAACAAGGTCAAATGTTCCAGTGACTAGTGTGGACCATAACCACAGATAAGATATCTAACATGCTGCATGTATAATAAGAGGATTAAATGTACCAAACTAACTTCTTAAATAATAAACTGTCTGGAGTTGAGAAAGAAATAATCTGTGCTGGCACCATAATGGGATAAAATAGAGATAAAGATGAAGAAAA